>JAPSGF010000045.1:2466864-2607769 GCA_035772895.1 Perdix hodgsoniae | reverse complement strand
CTTTCTTTCTTTCTTCTTTTTTCTTTTTTCTTTTTTCTTATTTTTTTTAAATGGTAAGTGGGGAATTGAATCCTTTGTAGAAAATGCAGCTGTTTCTTCAAGTCTCTCATGTCTGAGTCCTTCACTTCTGCCTTTTGGTTGCAGCAAGTAGGGTGTGATCATGGACTTGGTTCCAAAGCCGTATTGGATGCTTGTGGAGTTTGTAAAGGAGATAATTCAACATGCAAGTTCTTTAAAGGCCAATACTTGATCCAGCACAAAGCTAACGGTAAGGAAAGCTGTTCCACATGATCATCAACTCATTGCTCTGCTGTATCCCCGTGTAATATATATGATTCCTTGCTCATTAGGGCAGTGGTTAAAAGTCCAGATGTGAACTGAAAATCACAGGGAGAGTGAGAGAAGAGTTCACATTTCTCCTGTTTCTTGGTAACAAGAAAGCTATGAACATAAGTCTTGGTTAGTTAATCTGCAGACATTCCTCTTGTTTTTTAAAACATTTTCCTTTTATGTATGAATTTTCTTTTTAAAAAGATTTTAGGATTTCTGCAAGGGTGTCAACAGTTCTGACTGGAATGGGACAATGGAAGTTCCCATTATGTATACCATAAGAAGTGAAACACAGCATAATGCCAAACAGGACAGTATTTCCATGCCCATTTTCAAATTAAATTGATTGAAAGCAATCCAGTTGATACACTGGATGAGCTAGTCACTAGGATGAAGACTTTTCTTTAGTGGTCTGTCACAGGTTTGCTATAAGATCCTCTCACTGTGCTTCAGTTTATCAGACATAAAATGGAGATGATAAATATCTCTTTACCCCCATGGATATTTTGCAGATCCATTAATTGATGATCATAAGATATGTGAATACTACAGTGAGAAGTACCAGGAAATTATTTAGGATATTGTTATATATGGAAACATAATGCTAGGAGAATAATCTAACTATGCTTTGCAAAATGAGCTGTGTGCAGTGTGAGTGCTGGAGGCTGTCAGCATTGTATGAACTGACTGTAGAATAAAGTAGTCATCCAGTGTTATATGGGGCATTGTGGAGGCTCTCTCTATCATGGTGCATCTGACCTCAAAAAGATTGTTCATGACTGAAGTAGGACCTTCCCTATTGTAGGGGAAATACAGGGAAAACATAGTAAAACATTTACAGTGAAACCAGCATTATTCTGTTCTACATTTTTCTAAGGTGAACTTGCTGCTTCTTGTCTTGAGTGACACAAAAATTCCAGGAATTGAAATACCTCAGAGTTACTCTGATTACAGACTGCATAGGGGGTTTAAAATCAGAACTGCTTTCTTCTTATGGAAATGGAGTAACTTTGGTAGATCAGAACAGCTGCCTTCAGTATCTTTCAAATTAGCTCAAGAAGGAGAAGCCTTCTCTGTCTGTACAGCAATTGCAAAAATGTTGCTTTATTTCTTTTATTTCAGACTACTATGCTGTGGTCACCATTCCAGCAGGAGCACGCAGCATACACCTCCATGAAATAGAGATCTCCACCAGCTACCTCGCAGTGCGCAATCTCAGTAAAAAGTATTATCTAACAGGAGACTGGACAATTGACTGGCCAGGAAAGTTTCCTTTTGCTGGAACAGTTTTTGATTATCAGCGCTCTTTTAACCATCCAGAGAGTCTATATGCAGCTGGACCAACTAATGAGACGCTGGTCTTTGAAGTAAGCTTTTTTCTGTTTATTCTTCCCTTGATGTCTATTACAGAATTAGTAACGACAGCTTCAGCTCTGTGCTGTAGCTCTCAGAGAGATTAAAGAATAGAGTTGAGTCATGATAGTATTCAGACTTAATTGTGTAGTCATGCTAGATTGAAAGGTCTTTCAGCAGTTCATCAAGGTTTGAAGTTTACAAAACTGTCACAAATTCAGTGAGAAGAAAGGTGCATAGAAAACAGTGTGTAGCATTATTTCTCCATTGCTGCACAATGGTAATAGAGATATAAGCACATCCTACAAGTGGTGTGCTATAAAATTTAGTGATGCAAAAAAACAAACCTCAGTTATGCTGTAGGGTTTAAAAGTAACACTTTCAAATAGTACCTTGGAAACTGCAGGCACTTGTAGTCCTTTTTACGTCTACCTTGGGACACAGATGGTCTAAGCACCACACATTAGGCTCCTGGGTAGTTTCTGTTGATTCAGTTTTATTGGTGATAGCATCTAGAATAAAGAATTTTATATATGTTTATCTCCCACTCAATTTTGTACTACTTAATCTGTCTGCCAGATGTCCTGTGTTGAGACTACATTGAGTAGAGAGTAAATTTGGTACATAGATGGTTTGATACACCGATGCACTGAAAGTGAGCCACAAGTACTTCTGTTCTGGGAAACATCTCCGCATTGGGTTGCCTTACTAGATTTTCTGTTTAAGTGTATCAGAACATCTGAGGGTCAATGTCTGATTGAATCACCTAAGTGGATCATTCGCTACATTAGTTGTCCTGCTTTCCTGGAAGGCTCTAGCAAATCCCTGCATTTTAACTTGTCTGTTATGTCTGTTTTGATGAATCTTTTAATGGGAGAAGGAAGAAGCACTTCCCAGGAGAGATTAAATTCCTTCCCACATCTTCCAGCAATACCCTGTCCAGCTCACTAGCAAACACCCCTTTCTCTGGAGAGTACTTGGGGACCATGAGGGCTGTCCCACTCTGAGGCAGTGGTTGGTGGTTCTTCATCCCATCACGTAACACCGTAACTGAACACCGCTCTCTGCACAAGTTTAGCAGGAGTGGTTAACCAAGAAATCTGCATCCTGTTTCCATTACACAGCTTTGTTCCTTTAAACTTAGAAACACAACAAATATAGACTGTGATATGAAATACATTCTTCAAGGATTATTTAAACCTTCACAGCTATTCAGTAAAGTTTTATTTTAAGTACTGAAGAGCTCTACCATTATTCATACTGAGTAATGTACTTAAACATCTATTTAAGCACCACTGAAGCTCACAGACCTTGAACATATGTTAAAGTGCTTTAGGATGGACAGGTTGACATAGGAAAAAGGTGTACATTTTAGCAAATTATCACAATTTGCAATCCCTTTTTAAAGCATAGGTTAGAAAGAACATTTTAGTCCAAAGAAGAGTTTTGGCCTACAAGTTACAGACATGCTTCCATGTCCACAAATCATTTCCAAAATAGCCATATACCAAAGAAACAAGCATACTTATGAATGTTATGAAATGCTAATCTGAACTCTCAGGAATCTTATTTGTCATAATGCAAAGTAAATTGAACAGCATTATTATAGAACAGAAGTATGAATAATAAATTGCCTCTAGATGACTTACTTGGCTGCATGTCATGCAAATACTTCACAGAATAAAGATTAAAGAAAAAACACTTAATGCCAAATACCACTTCTATTTTCATCCTATCATATTATGCTAAACAGTTTTATTAAGATTTAGCATTTAACTTGAGGCTATTGCTCCTACAAAAGCTTATTTAAACTTCCCTTTTTTTTTACTGAAATACCTACACCACTGACTTTGGTAACTAGGGATTCTAACAACTGCAAATATTCAAGTTATGTATTCCCCAATTATATATATATCTATAAGATGTAGCAAAAATGTCATTAAATAATCTAAGCAACAAGCTGAGTTCTGGAAAATATGCAAAATCTTGTTTATTCAGAGATCTCCATTATTTATGCTTTATCAATAACTAAGCAGCAAAAAATGCCAATGAAAACTAAAGAACACACTTTTATGTAAAAACACATATTGCTGAATATTTCTTTGCAACAGTAATAGTGAAACAAGTCCCACTCAACAGTAAATACTAGAAACTGATAGAAGGCTGAATGAAGGAAGACTAAAGCATGCTATGTTGTAGATTTGTTTTTAACTCATTTGTAATTTTCAAAGAATCATACAAAATAATCCTGCCAGCAAATTTTTTATCCAGTTACTTTTCAGTAAGATGAGGTTTTCCAGGGTCCAGACTTCAATTTCTTCCTGCAATTTAAATATTTTTTCTTTATTTTTAATTACGTTATATTCAATACTAATTTAATAATTATTTTCTGGATTAGATTTTTTCCAGAAGAATTCAGTGGAGGATCTTGTAAAAACACGCACTGCAGGGACTGAGAAACTGAATAAACTGCATGAGTAAATACTGGAATTTTTCAAGCGGGCACCAAATACAAGTTTTTGTAGATATAATTATTGCTTTTCTACCATGATCAGAAAGGCAGATTAGCAGAGCCTGTGCTTAGTTTTGTAGTCATAGTTTTGCTAGACATTTGTGTGGTGACCCAAGCAACCCAGGGTTTCAACTGCATTTCTGGATGCAAATCAATCTGCTGCATCCAGAAAGCTGAGGTTACACGTCCTCTGAGCAACATTCACAGGAGAGGATGGGAACAGTGCTCTGCAAGCATGGGTCCAGACAGGTCTAGCACATCTGTGCTCAAGGCAATCACTTCCTTTGAAATGCAGTTTTTTTCCAAACTATTTTCTTGTAAGAGACATCTGAAGCATTTATTAAGGAAGAAGGATGAAACCTAAATAAGAAAAAAACCTTGAAATTCCCTATTGTCTTGCATACCACAAGTAATAGTTCAGCCTTACAGTCATACTATGTTTCATATTTATGTCTCATTGTACAGCATGTTCCCGTGCATCTGTGTTTTTCTATCAGGTTTTCCAATAGCTAAGCTGACACGTGTCATTTAATCAGACTTTGCAGTCCTATTCAGTAATAGATGAGAGACAAAAAAACACAAAATGCTCTTCTTATCTGTCCTGGAATTTCACACACACACACACAAAAAAACAACCCTAAATGCACACATATATATATTTACATATGCTATGTATGTGTAATTATGGAGCCAATCGGACCAAAGAAGACAGAGAACAGCAATTATGTACTTCAACTAGGTTGTGGGACTGAAAATACAAATTTCAGTGGCCAAATATTTTCTGAGGAGGAGGAGAACATTGTGTGAAGAATGTACAATTCAAATTGTAGGATGAGTATTTCCCGAGTACAACTTCTGGAAGTCTAAATGCAGATTTAAATGAGATTTTAAGAATTCATCAAAACACCTTCTGGATTGTTGAAGAAGTAAGCTCACAGATGTAGGGAAAGCAAAGCAGTATATACCAGTGCTCTTCGAAATTTGTATATCTTTCTGAAATGGCTGTTTGTAATATTGATACTTTTGTGATTGTGGTTTTGTAGAAACCAGTAAAAGCGTAAATGAGAAATATTCAGGGGTTGAGAAGGCGGTTCCCAAGATGTCCAAATTCAGACAAGATAGGAAATAACAAAAGTCAACATGGTAGAAATGTGATAGTTAAATGATAATTTAGGATCAGAAATCAATATCATGTTTGAAAATATGGTTTCTGTAGCATAATTGTCACATCTTAAATGAAAACATTCTGGATATTTTTAAAGTAGTTGAATATATTCAGCTTATTTATTTGTCAGTCATTTAAGGTCAGCACTGCCAATTTAAAGACCTTGACAGTGTTTTTATCTTCACTGAAAAATACTTAACCTGAGGAGGAATGAACAGTAAATTTGTCATTCATTCATCTAGATTAGGAAATGAGGGCTGACAGTCATCACCTCTAAATGCTGAAATTACTTTCCGTAAGATGCTCACAGAGCGTCAGGGACATCAGAGGGCTCCATTGACACAGGTCTCGTATGAGGGTCACTTGTGACTTCCATTTGCTGAAATATTCAGTCAACCTCCACCACTGACTTGAATTAAGGGAAAGACTCTGACAGTGCAAAAGAAATTGAACTACTAGGTCAACCCCAAGAATATTGTATAAGCTAACTTAAAAACACAAAAATGTGATGATTGATTTGTCCATTCTATCAGTAAATGAATGAGGAATGAACTTGTATCTGATTTGAGAAAGCCCTGTAACGTTTTTCAGGATGAGATACAATCAGTGCCTTCATTGGTGTTTACCTAAGACTTGGTGAAATATCTGATCAAGGAATTGTGAAATACTGGTGAAAAAATGTGATTTATTTTGACAACAGTAAGTAACAGATGGAAAAGATGCTTTACGAAGAGGCAAATATTCACAGGAAGGCTAATGGATCTTCAAAGCAGGCAAATGTCTAATTAGAATCAGTAAATCACTTCCTCTTTGTCAATAGGAAAAAAAAAAAAAGAGAAAGAAGGCCAGGTGGAAAGACTTTACTGATGGTAGAGCTGCCACTGGGAGAAAGCCAAGTTGTAGTTATAAAACATTACATTTATTATTAGCTACTAGATGATAAATTTGTACTGATTTCCCCTAAAGAGAAAGTAAGTTAAAGAAAGCTAAGATGTGCTTATAAGATACAGATGTTGATTCAATACAACAGATAAAAGGGTTCTCCTTTAGTGAAGAGAGATTAGCTGGACAGCGTCCCTGAAGGTTGTACGTTTGGCATGTGAACGATAAAAAATAAAAAAAAAATTAAAAAATGGAGACACAATAACAACATAAGATAAATTTGAAACAGCTGAAGTAGGAGTGAGATCATGCAGGACCTTTCAAGGATACTCTTTATTATTTTTCTTCCCCTTTTAATGACCTTAGTGGACTTTCCTGAAAAACAACAGTTTGTCATAAGATTTTAGTTAAGATTTTGTTTAAAGTGACTTTAGAAATACTGAAAGGATAAAAACTCTTTTGTTTTAAGGTTTGGCTTAAGCAACCAATATAACTGCAATTCTTCCTTTACTGATGATTTTCTCTACAGGTATTCTTTTACTTTCTTTTGAAGCTCCTGGTGTTAGCCATGGTCAAGGATCCCATCTAACTGCCCCTTGAGCCAATGATACTGTTTTTAAACTGTTTGTAACAGCTTTCCACAAGCATCATGTACTCTATGCTTAGATTTACACTACTGAAAACAAGCTGAATTAGCAAATTCCAGTGAGATTAATCTCGATTGATCAAAGAAATCAGAATCTGGGTTAGCATATTGGATGTTAATACATTTATTAAATGGCATGTAAACTCAGAGTGGATAAAAGTTGCAGTCTCACAAGCATCTTTCTGAAAATCCAAATAACATAGCCAGACACTAATCTTCTGCACCAACAAGCTTCTTAGCTTGCCCTTACTGGTGTAACTTATAGCTCAGTGGAGACAGCTTGGCTCTAACATGCGCCTCAAGAAATTATCAAAGACTTACAAGACATGGGAGGGACTCAGAAAATGTAGATGCAATTTGGAGATGCAGATCAAAGCTACCATGTATGCTGGGGCTTAAAGTCTGGGCTCATGCCCATTTGATAAATGATGCACATGTGGAGTGAGTTAAAAATGAAAATACATTTTCTTTCAGCTGATATGGGAAGCACATCCAGGTAAACAATAATTACTCCTCTACCTGGCTTTTTGTTTAAGATCAGCTTGACTCTCTAAGTAGTAGTTGCCTATTTCTCCTTCACAAAGAGTAGGTCATTTTTACATCTGGATAACCTGCCAGACACTTGCATATATACCTGTACATTACATAGATTATTATAGGAGAAAGAGGAGTTTATCCTGTGTAACTTGATCTGTTTTATTTCAGTGTACTGCAAGCAACTTCGTATCACCCTAAAAGCACAAAGGCTCAATCATAAAAAGGCATATTGATAGTCTCTTCGGAATTTTGACCTGCAAAAAATGCAACTGGACAGGAGACATAGGATAGCCACAGTAAAGAAAAGAAAAAAATAAAAATAAAAGAAAGAAAAAAAAGGGAGTCTTGAAGAAAGGGGCAGATGCACAGCTAGTTTTGAAAACTTATTGGTTTAGCTTTGAAATCAAAATTAGCAGCAAAAGGAAAAGGTTCTTTACTCAAGAGAATTCAATTTATCCATTGTTTTAACATTTTATGCCCTAAGCAAAAGCCACAGTTCTTTTTCTTCAGAGTAGATCTGGCAGATTCCAGCCACAGAGTCTGTGGTTTTCAAACTCAAGAAGCTGTAAATTTTATAACTCTGCGCCCTGCGGTCAGAGCTGCTGAGTGTTGTGTCTGAAGTCAGGTGGTTGGTGTGTTAAAGGTAGACATTAAACAGTATTGAGGAACTGGAAATGTTTAAGGAGGTTTTTTGCCAGCTGTAAATTTGGGAGCAAATGCCAGTTGGCTGAAAAGATGCTGGAATGTATCCAGTTAAGTAGAACTAGCACTGGAGGTCTTTCCAAATTTGTAGGTCTGATAACTTGGCTGTATATGCAGACTTCAGTTATTGGGTTGTTAAAGGAAGGCTTTATAATGAATGTTTGAAAATACGATAGAAAACTTTTTATATGCTCATTACTTTGGCAAAATTGTAACCTTGCAATAGCACTGCATTCCTGATGAAAACTTGGTTGAACATTATGCATTGTATAACATTTTTCAGCTGAGTGCCAGGGACTTTAAATTACATGGTTTTGTGCTGTACAATATTTTGTCTCCAGTACTTTTCCAGAGTTTGATTTTTTGCCCTTTTAATCTGTAGCTGGGATGATACAGGACATAAGGAACCAGAATGTGATGCAGTTCCTGCTTTGTGTACATATCCTCTTGTGGTTTCAAGGGTGGGAAGGGGCTCTAGCTTTCGCTGCTGGCTAGGAGGAGAGGAAGTTACAGATTTCAGCTCCCTGTTAAAATTGTATTGCTTCCCAATGCAGAAGAAGGGAGTGTAGCCTAATGACTTAAAACATGTACAGAGCAGCCTGCATGATGTACAGGAGCTACAGAGGCTCTCACTCAGCTGGAGGCAGCAAGTTCCTGACATTACTGTGAGGCTGTTCTCTGAATGATAGATAGTAACTTCTCTTGTTCCAACATGCCAGGGATCATTTGCTCTCTTCCCATTTGCTGTCTTGAAGCACCAGGATAATATTGCTCCACAAAAGTAAAGCTGGTTGCCACATTTATTTTTCTTTTAATATCTTCTCATCCTCCCCTTTCTGTGTTCTGAATTATGCTACTTAGGATGCATTTGCTTTGTTTCTTACATCTGCTGTCAGGAAGTAGGGAACAGTTTTCAAAGACAAATATTCACAGCCTGACACTTCAAGATATCTGCAAGACATTTTAAGCTTTACTCTTATTTTGGCTACTTAAATACAACAACTTCGTAACAGTTATTAGATCAGGCAAGAGCTTGGCATTACTGTGATCCTGAGATATGAAAAAAAAAAAAAGTCCTCCTCTTTTGACACGTGACTAACTAAAAGGACAGACAGACCCTTTCTGCGCTGTCCTTGTATGTCCTACCTACAGGTGCTGGTCCAAAGAACCAGTTTGAAGTTCAGGAATTGCTTTGATGATTTTTAGTATAATAAAGAACTAGGTCTCTGGAAAATTATTTCACGGTGTGTATAAATACAGTATGTATATATCTTATGTTTACTTAATCTTCCTTCCAAATCACAGAATTCCCCCTCCCCCCCCCCTTTTTTTTAACACCCTCCTCAATTGTTTTTTGTTTGTTTGTTTTTCTTAAAACCAAACTCCAATCACCCATCTGTAGATCCTGCTACAAGGCAAAAATCCTGGGATTGCTTGGGAATACACATTTTCCAAAATGAACGAGAACAAGACATCTGTCAAAAAGCACAGCCACTCCTGGGTGACAGTGCAGTCAGAGTGCTCAGCTACCTGTGGTGGGGGTAGGTAACTTCTTAATATTTGATGCTCTTCATTTTCATTTTTCTTTACACATTCATCTCAAACATTTCAGCTGCCTTTAATTTTGTAAGCATGTGTAACAATACATACCTTGAACACCTGGTCCCTTTTTTGTTATCTGACAACTTATGATATAGATGAAGTACCTTTCATAGTTCCTCTGTGGTAGAAAGAAAAAATCACGACGGTCCCAATTCATGTCACTTACCGTGGCAGTCTTTTTTTCTTCAGGTCAATCTGCACATATCTTGCTGCTGAAATAACATGGGAATTAAATATGTGCTTTGATGTAGTTGTAACCTGGGAACACAGAAAGATAACAAATAATGAGTAAATTTTATCTATCTGTAGAGAGTAACTGAAGACTAAAATACTATAAAGAACTTTACTGACAGTTGCACACTGATCTTCTCACTGTTTAATTACAAATATTTGAGTTCATCAAACTTAAACTCTGAAATTCTATGTCAGCTAAAGACTTCTTGTTACCATACTCCTCTACGTATTCGCTTACCTCAGGACGTGTATTTATTCTTTTTAAATTCTGGATGTTCCATCAATGGAAGTAATACTAGGATGTAATGAAAGCAGAAAAGTGGCACTTAGGAAATTTTGCAGAAAAAAAACAACAAACAAACAAAAAGAGAAATAAATTTGAGTGGCCTTCAAATTTTAAGTGGGTCATATAAATAAGATTCTATGATGCAGTATATTGACATAATATCAAAGAATTGGACTGGATGACCCAAGTAAATGCCATGTTCCTGAATTTGAAAAAAAAAGCGAAATTCAGAAATATCTTGTTAGTTTGTTGTTAAGACTTCACAGCATACCAGCAGACTGTTTAAGGAAGTTACCATTAAAAACCAGTTGCCAAATGAAGTCCTGTTTTATTTAGTTCAAGTCAATAGAATTGTACCAAGGATGACCTTGAACTGGATCAGATAAAATTCTTTCCTGCTTCTTTTTCTTTTGAATTTTGAGCATTTATTTTATTACATTTTTTTTTCTAATACTTCCATAGGACACATTACAGCAAAAGCAATTTGTTTGGAAGATCATCGTACACGAGTTAATTCCTCTTTTTGTGGTCCACGGATGAAGCCTTTAACTGAAACAAAACTATGCAATACTAATCCTTGCCCAGCACAGTAAGTTCTCTTTATTTTTCTGCCTTTCATTGTGCCTTATGACTGAATTAGCTAGCAAGGAAGTTCTCTGAGATAGGCACTCAGAATTGTGCAGCCCGCTAGATGAACCCATTTTTATTCTGTAATTTAAAACAGTAATTGTTTAAAAACGTTAGTTGTGTAGGCTTCTGCCCAATGATAATAATAGAGGCAGTATTTCCAATGTTGCTAAGCAAGACCTCCTGAGGATTGCTTGCAGCTCTGTCACCATGCTGGGGTTAGCTATGTGACACTGAGTAAATCTAAGTTACTTAGAGGCCCATTCTGCCACCTTTACTCACCTTGAATCAATAAGACCATTTCCTGAGTAAAGTGCTACTCCCCATGTGGAAGCTTGGCCTTCTGACTCAGATTCCACATATTAGATTAGGCTAAAAGAATCTTGTGAAGTGCAATTAGTGACTTTTGGGCAAAATACTTCATACAGTATTTTGATACCAGTAAGAGGACTATCTTAGCCAAATAAATTGTCAGCAATGCTCCTGCTCCCACAAAAATAAATATAAAGACATTTTTATGTTAACAACCTTATTTTCTAAGACATAAGAAAGGTGAGATGCAAAGGAAGACAATGACATACAGATAAGCCTTTAAAATCCAGCTGGTATAAATCAACAGAGCTCCTTTAAAAACAAAGGAGTCACACTGATTTATAGTAGCTGTGGTAGGAGTCCTTTGGAAAAAAAAAATGTTGTGTGTTCATATAATTAAACACAGTATCATGTGGCTTAGAATTTAAATGGGGAGATTTAAGAGTACACTGACTGTCTGTCTTCTGCTGTTTTTTTTCACATTTGGACTCCTGACTTTTTAACTTTACCATTATATTAATTTTATATTAAAGATCAGAAAAAAACTTTCGACTTCCAGGACAGGAGATTTTCTACAGTGATATGATGGAAAAAAATAACTGTAGCTTAGGAAAATTGTTGAAAACACAGTTCAAGTGCACAAGCAGCAGACAGCAGAAGAAGTGAGGAGCCCTAGTCCTCGTGTCATCTGCTGGTTTTACCTTGTGCTGATGAATGCAATAAGTGTAAAAGTAGTCAGTTAAGCCCACTCCCATACTTGATAAAAATAAGACATTTAATTGGTTTTCCCTATCTGTCCCAGTGCGGAAGAGGATGATGGGGCAAGGTAAAAAGACAGATATGCTTTATGGTAGTGTTGTTTTTGCTTCAAAATCCATAATTTGCAATATGTTAAACATTCTAAAAAACAGTCTGGTAATAGTTTGGAATTTCCTGCAAAATTTAAAGATTACAGCACAGAGCACAGAATCCAAATGGTAAATTATACATTACAACCACAAAAGGATAGAGATAAGATTTAAATAATGGCAGCATGTCACATCAGAGCCCCATGTTCCTGCTTCAGCAATTTCTTTAGATTGCTTTTAGCCACATGAATTTCTGAATACTAATTTTAAGTAATCTTTGTAGCCAAACACAATCTGTTTGCGTGTGACTTATCTCCTGCCAGAATTATTTTTAACCAATGAACTTTGTAACATGTAGGCAGAAATGTAGTGTCTGTGATGTTCCCAGGAGTCTTTTTTCATCAGCTTATGCTCACCTTCATTTTCATGTAGCATTTTTATGCTATAAAACTTTCAGCAAAATGATTTTCATCTCTACTTTCTCTCTCTGGACCATACAGAAGATTCCATTTCTGTTGAACTGATATCATGACTTGTTTTGAAGATCCACTGGTATAAATATCACTGAAAATGCTGAATGTCCATTTTGACATGCAGTGCAACATTGTCATGCTAAAATTGCTCTGATCGTTTTAGATTACCACAACACAATTAATAACTTGATCCCTAAAAACAGTACAGAAATAAAAACTATAACAGCCCCTGGCTTCCCGAAACTACACATGTGGGTAAAAAACAATCCAACTCACTAATTAATTATTTTTAAAACCACATGGGGCAACATTAAAAAAAATAGTAAATATAATAGAGGAAACAATAGCAAATCAAGAAGAAACAAATATGGTGGGCATAATAGGCAAGGAAAGAAAGTGAGTAACAGATGAGATGTGTGTCTGTTTTGTGACTTGAAAGAGAAGACTCCAAACTTGTAAAGGTCAGTGAGGAATAATTACTGCATAGGAACAAAGACTGAGGGAGAGCAAAACTGCCATCCCAACAGTAAGAACACAGGCATCAGAGCTACACACTGTTGTTGGATTTCAGAACTGGCAAATCTGCTCATAATTACTTATGTTATTTGAGCTAATGAAAGATACTCTTGGATCACAGCCCAGATAATTTTGGAAAACGGCAGTTTACTAGAGGACATTAAAGAAAGTTTATTGTCCTCCCCTCTATGAAGAAGGGAACTTTCTGGACAGTTAGTGCAAATAGGCTTTTAAAATGATTGCTTTTGATTGCTCTGCCAGTCATAGTTGTCAAAAACATCAAGGAAAACTAATTAAAAGTTGTAGAATGGATTAAAACTATTAACTTCTGTCCAGATATTTGTATTGCGAAGGTCCACATACTTCTAAATCAGACAAAATGAAAATGTATGATGTGTTCTGGAAATACATAACTACTGACTTTTCATATTAATATTTCTTTGTCCTTATACTAGGCCCTTTTATATTTCCCACTATTTTTGACAGTTACTGAAGTTACTAGATTGAGTGTTGGGATTGCTTCTGTTCCCAAAGGAATTTTACCAGAGTAGGAGTTTTATATATTTTTAAGCAATTAAATATAGTTTTGTTTTCAGGCAGATGTGATCAGAAAGGCAAATGGGATGCTGGTCATCTTTCACATAGTAAAAAAAGGAAAAAAAACCAAAAACCTTTCCTGTCATTAAAACTGTATGTAAGCAGCTATTCTAGTCCTCACAGGGTGAATGCTGTAGGAAACCATAGAAGGCCAAGCAGCTGGATTTGAGACAAAAAAAGACTACCAACCTTTTCTGTGACATAAATTATTAAAAATCTGTAAAATACTTAAGTTCAGTGATGCATATTTCAATAAGAGATTTCAAGTAATCTTTTAATCATTCATAATTTCCTCTGTTTTCTTCGCTCATTTTCCCATCTAGTTGTTCCTTATGAGGACAGACACTTGGATGTGTGTCTGAAGAGTTACACAAGGGTTGGGGACCCACTCAATGCTTTGGTAATAGAAATACTAAGCAGCTATTGACATTTCAAAACTGAACTCAGCTTAAGCAATTGGCAGTGTTTCTTCAGTCTTTGTGTAATTTTAGTGACAGTATTCATAACTGAAGCTTGCCTGCGACTGGAGTGTAGATTTGCCCAACAGCTTTTGCTGGTTAAATTCTTACTGTTTTATTTAGATCCCACATCTTCTGTCTGCCAAATTGGTTAGTCTCAGGAGATTTAAATCCCCCAAATGCTATTGACAGGACTGCTGATTTTAGAAAGTCTATTCTTTTTTTGTAAATAGAGGCAAGCTAAGGTTTGACATTAATATCACTGAATATTACCTTGCCAACATTTGTTGAGCTGTGACAAATGCATTGGGAGGTTCATGCCTATCTAAGTTGGTCCCATTTTCCCTGCCAGCTTTTTCCTCATATCTGTTTGGGTTAACTTTCTTCCAGTTTGTGTTTTTTTCTGAAGGAGAAGGTAACAAAGAAAGCAACATAACAGCAAGGGTCAGGACTCTCCAGTGAGCCAATCTCATCTACTGCCTATGCATCGCACTTTTGTTTTGTTCTCTTTTCTGTTAGTCTATTTGGAGGTCTCTTCAGCAGATGAAGTAACAAAAGTGATCATTCACTCATGTCTTTAGAGAATATTTTTCTTTTCCATTTTCAGGGATGGTTTTTATTTTTTTTTCAATTAAAATACTGACGTAGTTAAAAAGGAATGGTGATTTTATAGATACTCCCACCAGCCTCAATGGCAGTGTCACCCTCTGTCCAAACAGAATTCCAGATTCCAGGTCAGATTCATAGGCAAGTTAATTCTGGTAGATGTGTGAGTTGTAAATAATTAATACTAGTTTTTCTAGCTGTATTACTTATATTTCATCCCACTCAAAATGAAGAAAGATTAAGTAACTTTTTTCAATTGCTTGAAATCAGTACATCAGTGGAGTAGACTAAGCAGATTCCCTGAATAATTCACATTTCATAGTTGACTCACGTGTGTTGATTTTATAAAGTTAATTGGCATCTTGTGCTTCTAATATAAATTTTTTCCATTAAGCTGGTCAGCAGGTGAATGGAGTGCATGCAGCAAATCTTGTGGAGGAGGGCAACAAAGTCGTGTCATCCAGTGTGTCCAGAAAAAGGCTTTCCAAAGAGAGGAGGTAGTGGCCCATTCCCTATGTCCTGTTAGCACCCCTGCACAAGTGCAGATATGCAATAGTCAAGAATGCCCACCTGAATGGAGCCCTGGACTATGGTCTCAGGTAATCTGCAGAAAAACTTGTGTTTCCTATTGCTGACATAATGAAAACTATGCCAAAAATTCTATGCAGAAAGAAACAGTGCAAACTGAAAATTAATATTGTACAAATAGTTCTATTTGTAATGATAACTTGTAAGCTATATTTTAATGAGCCTTTGTAAGTGGTCAGAAAGTAGGGCTTCCAGAAGGGAACACGTGGTGTCCTTTCTGGTGCATACAAAAAAATGGAAGATTTTTTTCTGGTTTCATAACTTCAGGCTCAATGAATTCTTCAAAGCCATTAACTCCTGTCTGAGATAAGTTCCTACAGCAGTATTAACTTTTCTTAGAGATGACTGGTAGCCAAGGAATGAAGAAATATTTGGACTTATTAATGCACACACATTTTTTAATTGTGGATTGATAAAGCTGTGATTTACACGTACAATAATTGTTTCTCTACTTTTGCCTTTGTTAAAGTAACTCTAAGTAGAACACTGCTGCAGTTAATCGCCCTGAGGAACATAAGGCCCCTAGGCAGATTCCTGTGTGTACACACCCTGCTTCACAAACCTATGGAAAGCTTGACATTAAACCAGTCTGAGTTAAAGAGCACACACATGCTTACACAAAACTCATCTCTGCTCTGTCTGTGACTATTGTTGCTGCTGGCATGAGCTGTGAATGTGAGAATAAATCAAGTATTGGGAAATCCTTAGATGTAAGAGACAGATGACAGTAAGCCTATATGAGAAAGAATTATTTTGATTTTTCCACATTCATTTAGTGAGACCCAAGGTGGATTTAAATTTACTGAAAACTCTATTACTCCTCTTGGTATTTTTATTCCTTAGGTATTCAAGCACATCTTGACCTAAGTTTTCCAGGTTAAGAAGCACACTCTGCTTCTCCATGTGAGTGCTGTGTAATGTACTGGGACAGACAAGTAACTTTTTCTTCCATTGTATGTGAAGGAAACACTACTATGGCAAAAGACTGTGAAAAACAGATATGACAATTAGATATTTAAAAGGGAAGAACAAAATCTTCAGACACATTCACATTTTCAAACTTTATCAAAAAAAAATTATAAAGATTCAGAAAAATATATATAAAAATAATCAATTATCCCCTTCTTTAGGAGCTGCATGATTCAAGTTTTGGTTTTTTTTTTTAATTAACCTATAAAAATTAAGTTCACAAGTCCTTACCAGGCTTATTGAACAAGTTAGCAAAGATTTTAAGAGTCAGCTGAAAACTGCTATATCACAGGCTCAAAAGAGTTAAAAGAAAAAAATGCAAACTACCCAGTCTCTCTTCACAAATCAGAGAATCATTTTAAATGAAAGGCTTTTCCATCTGTTTGGGGATAAGATTACAACTAGAGATTTTCAGCAAACAGGTATTTCTGTTCTATTTCAGTGCACTCTGCTTTCATGAAATCTTTAGAAAACATTTGTGATTTAATTTGTACACTGATAATGTGGTATTCTGCATTGGAATGTGCCTGTTAATTATTATAAGAACACTTAGAAGAGAATGCAACAAGATAGAAAGTCCACAGAATTATTTCAGGGCTATTTCCTCATTTCATCAGAAATGGCTCATTAGTGCATTTTGTTGGATGCTGAGGCAATGAAAGCTATGGAATGTCTTTTCAACTGAACCACAGTTCAAGCAATACATATTTATTCACTAGTGACTTGTCCTGAGCTTCGTTGTAATCTTGGCAATTAACTTTGGTCAAGCATCTTAACCATTTTCTATATCAGATTCTGTCTTTTTGTGAGATTCTTGTGAAGAAGTTATGTATAGAGTCCCTAGGTAGTTTTCTCTGTCTCTTTCTTCTCCCTCTGGGCCAGTGTGAGGACAAGATAACAAATAGCTGAGAACATCTTGCTGTGGGAGATTTTCAGATGGGAGGTTAGAAGTAGCTTTCAACTATGCTGTCTAGAGAAAAAACAATTTTGCTCACAAATCCAACTTCCCTCATCAATGGAAAAAAAGATATTACTTGTCCTACATGGGATTTGTGAAGAGTTCATAACTTACAAAAAGAAAGCACTCAGAAGAACATTGTAAGACTGACATATAAATACTGCTGTTATGGAATTTCAAGTTTACTTGCATTATAATGGCAGCTACAGAGCACATTAACAATGGTTTCTGTGTTCTGCTGTAAAATACAAATAATGTCAATTTACGTTTCTTCTAGCTCAAATGAATATTTCTTTCCATCACAGTGCTCCAAGACTTGTGGGAGAGGTGTTAAGAAGCGGGATGTCTACTGCACAAGTACTAGTTCTCCCAAGCTTAAAATCTTGCCTGAAAGCATGTGCAGCCAAGACCATAAACCTGAATCCCAGCAGACGTGTGTGCTAGGACGCTGCCCCAAAAATGACCGGCTCCAGTGGGTGATTGCTTCCTGGAGTGAGGTAAAGTAAAGTCAGGCTCACTGTCTTCCTTTTTGCATTTTGACAATGTTGACTTGGGGACACATAAACAAACAGCATAGGAAAGAAAGAAAAGCTAAGCTGACATTTGAAAACCGGGTGCTGTGGGCAAACCACTATAAAAACACAGTTCTTTACATTCAGATGTAGTTAGATATATTCTGATTTCTTTGTTTTTTTGGACTTCCAGTGACTTAGCTTCACATTTCTGTTTACACATGTGGAGCATGGTCTTTGGGGTTTTATAATGCGTTTGTAGTTTCATGTAATTTAGGTTATCTTGAGCATAACCCAGTCTCCTTTGAATGTGTTTCTATAGATCTAAAAGGTGTGCTTTGCTTTTACAGTGCTCAGCCTCCTGTGGCCCAGGTGTACGCAAGCGAGAACTAAAATGTGGTGAGAAAAGCATCCATGGGAAATTAATCACCTTTCCTCAGAGAAGATGTAGAAACATCAAGAAACCGAACATAGACCTGGAAGAAGCTTGTAATAATGGACATTGTCCATCCCAAACTTTGTATAACATAGTGTCTGGCTGGTATTCCTCACCCTGGCAGCAGGTAGGAATGGGAATTTTTCTCATCCCCCCCTTCCCATCCATGATGTGTTTTGGTTCAGTTAACTTTTTGTCATAAAATTCAAGAAGGTTGCCCTAAAATGTTATTTGTGCTTTAGAGCCACTCAATTCCACTATTGTTTCCCAACACTTCCTTTTCAGTTTTCTAATTGCACTGTGATTGAACTATTACATAGCAATATGCACAATGTATTTGAGGATCTGCACAGATTGCCTGGAATTCCCTAAATACTATGATTAATTTGAGGATCAGTCTGTATTTGTTTCTACATTCTTGCAAATAAGCTTCTGTATTTCTGGAACTTATCTACTTTATGAGTCACATATCAATGAGCCACACACTCATTTAATAACATTTACATGAAGCAATGTATGCCTGACAATTGTAATCAGATGAAAATGATCATATTTATCTCAAAGACAACTTTTCACGAAACACATACAAGTAAAAGGCTTATTCATTCTAAAATACTTCATAGATCTTCCTGCAAATGCATAGTGTTTTTCCCCAGACGCTGCCATAATTATGTTTCCAGGGGGAGCTTTATCTTTGCTCCGACAGCAGGATTGGGCCCAGAGGCTTAGAGTTCAAAAGAAGTCAGTGCGGCCAATCAGGAATGGGTTTTCTATAATATTCAGTTTGTCTACATGCCTAAGTAAGGAGCCAAATTTTCAGTTGAGTCCTTAAATAACCATACTTTCAAAAGGGCTCAAGAATGGAGAACAGATGCACACACCTTTGAAAATCTGGTCCTGATGGGAATCGCCAAGCACTGACACATCTGATCCTGATCTCTCTCTGAAAGTCTCATCTAAAGCCCTTCAGAATGTTTTCCTTTGGCTTTCATGGGCTCTGATAGATTCTCTATAATTAATTTTTTTGTTGTTGTCTACAGTGTACAGTAACATGTGGTGGGGGAGTGCAAACCCGGAGCGTGCAGTGCCTACGCCAAGGGAGACCAGCCTCTGGGTGCTTGCCCCATCAGAAACCAGCAATTCTGAGAGCCTGCAATACTAACTTTTGCCCAGCCCCTTCAAAAAGAGGTAAAACTCAGCTCTACATTCTGCAGCAGCTTATATTGATAAGATATATTGATATGATATATTTATAAGATTGATATATATATGCTCTACATCCAGCAAAAATTACCTTTTTGTTACACACTTAAAATTTATATTTTAAATGTTCCTCCACAAATTTTCCCATCTTTGCAGCTTTTCAGTTACTTTCAACACTGTGGTATCTCTCCTCCCAGAGTTAACTCTCTTAAAGCAGACTTAAGTATAACTGAGAGAGATTTTAAGAATAGAGATATGTTTTTTATATATATATATATTTAAATATATATATTTATATAAAATATATAAATATATATATATATATTTAAAAGTTAGCATAGTGTGGCTCTGAGCTGCACCTTCAGTTTATGCTTTTGTGAATGTCCTATGCTGGAACTCTTTTATGATTAAAAATATTGACTTTAGAATTAAACAGTAAGAATTTGCAATTTATTTTTAGTGTTTTAAATTCCATCCAAGCTTTAGATTGCAACAACATCCAGGGTTTTGAAAAATGCTTTTACTAGATGTAGTTGTGCTTCTTCTCCTGATCAGTATGGCCCAATAGGTCAGGGAAAATGAAATTTTTCAGCTTTCTTCTAACTTGTATGCCTGCTATATCCCTCTTCATATCTTCAGTATGTTTTGAGTTCTGGAGTAGCAAGAATCTTTGTGTCAGTGATGGAATGGGAATTCTCTCAGAATCATCAAAGAAAGAGAGAGATGCATTTATCCCATCCACTGTTCAAAAGCTGGTTACCACTTGTGACGCCTTAAGTGGCAGAAAATAAAAAAAATAATGGAGGTCCAGGTTTGCCCAGTGTAATAACAGTTACCTAGACATGTTAAAGCACTTCAAACATTAATTTTCAATATACTGTACACTACGTGTCTTGTTACCATTTTAAAACAAGATGCTGAAAGTCACATCTGTAAAACAGGCTGGATTGCAAGAGAAATGAAGTAGAGTTGGGAGCAACGGTCAACCTCTGGGCCTGCACCTTGTAATTTGACATCAGACAACAACCCCTCTCATGTCTACTGATTCATTATATTCACTGTAGAACATAGTGGTGTCTGAAGAGTTAGACCCACTGTAATAACTCAAGACATGCAGAGTATCAGACCTGAATCCAAACTAAGATATAGATAAAATACACCTGAAACAGATACATGAGCAGTTTTCCCGTTTTTATAATTAAATATTCTTAACAATTCAAATGCTAATTAACATTCCTAAGAAGTTCTGCTGTACTTCAGAATTTCTGTATTACATCCTCTTCTGTCATGATACAGCAAACCCTCTTCTTTCACCCCAGCCTCCCTCTGCTATATTTCATGTCTGAAGTAATGTCTGTTACTAATTTTGGCTTTGGCCTGTTTCTTTCTTGCCTCACATCTGCAGGAGCTCTTTCACCTTTATTATAACTGGGTCGTCAGGCTCTAGAGATCAATTATCTCCTCACTGCTCTCTAACTTTCTGTCTAAACCAGCAAAAAGAGAAGGAACCAGCTGTGCTGGAATCACATCGAAGCAAATCAGTCTCCATTATCAGCCATGCAGCTCCAGCTCAGTGATCACAGTTGAGAAATTAATGTTTCAGGGAGAGTTTACACACTTTCCTAGACAAGCTGGGTCACTTCCATCTGTTAGATGCAGTTACGGTCACCATAACTCCTAACAAATCCAACCACTTGAAATGAATCAAAATTAAAACAACATGTAAATACTTGAGTAAATAGAAATAAGGAGCTGACAGCCTAGTCTGCATCCACTGAAGCTAGTGGGAGTCTTTGTGTTCATTCCAATAGTCCTTGGATCAGGTCCCAAGAATAAAGTTTTTGGCCACGCCTCTGTAATGTTAGCATTGTGCTCTGGTCTTCAAAAGGGGGATAAAGATTTATTAACGTTAGCTCCTCAGTGCATATGAAGTTAAAAAACAAAACAAAACAACAACAACAAACAACAACAAAAACAGTCATCTGTAATTTTGGAAAATTTACCTTTGCATGGTGGGTGATCATCCCAACTCAGAACAGCTTTCCTTACCTGGAGCTGTGCAGCTTTTCATCTGTTGACTGCTTTGGCAAAGTGGCACTGTCTGTTCCCCAGTGCCAAGTTCTGTGTGGTGGGCAGTAGTTGAAGCAAAGTGAAAGCTGGTGCTAAACTACCAGATCCATCCCTCCTGACACTCAATTAAGGCAGTATGCAGTATGACACTGAGCTTCCTAGTTCCTATAAAACACTTTGTTCAAGGATAGTGTTTTCTTTACATAAGATTAGCATTTACAGATGGGATTATGTGTTTAAAAACTGAGCAATAAAATGGCAGTATTTTCCATTTTCCTATTCATTCAAATAAATCTGAGGATGATAAAGGTACAAAAGTATCACCATTGCCTTCATAAAAAATGAAGTCAAATAAGTGTAGTGACTAATCAAAAGAAATTCATACACAGAGATCAAGATAACTCCCAAAACCACATGGTTGATCTGAGAATGCAGAACATTGGCTAGATTTTCTTCTGTTCCTCCTTACTAAGTCCCTTTATTGATCATGTAAACAGCAGTTCTGTTCTCTGCTCATAGAAGATTTCAGTTTAGCTACAAATTTTGCTAAATCTCATAGAAATGTCTTGCTGCTCTCACAGACATTGAGGATTCGTTTACAAATCATCCATATGAATCACCACCCTGCTCTTCTAAAGAAAAATAAAGAATCCACTGCAAAACTCTTGAAAAGAGTAACTATGAAATGCTTTTAAAGCTACTGTGCCATGTGTATAAATGAGCTGCACATAAGTTGGTGAAATGAAATCATAATGATATTTTTTTTCTGACTTACTTTTGTAATTAGAATCTGGGCTTTTCAGAACAAGACATTGTCACCTTGTCTCTATTCCCATTAGTGAAGTTTTCACCACTTCACCAAAGTCTTAAAAGCCTGATCTGTGCCACCTAACTGAGGTGTTTAAGTTAGAAGTGCGATTCCTTACATTCCATAAAAAGTGAAATGCAGAAAATTAAGTTACTTTGGAAGGTGCTGGTGGAACTACTGTCTGATTTGTAGAAATACTAAAACATTGCTTGGATTTCTCTCTCACAGATGATCCTTCTTGTGTGGATTTCTTCAGCTGGTGTCATCTGGTACCCCAGCATGGTGTCTGTAATCACAAATTTTATGGCAAGCAATGTTGTAAATCTTGCACAAAGAAGAACTGATAGCAGCATGTTATCTGAACCCTTCACTGACAAGATTTTCTTCTTCAATTTATGTTGAAATTAACTTTGCTTTGAGCCAAGACATGGTGCCATGTAAACCACTGATGGAAGAGACGTTTTTTTCTAAGGGAATGTCTGAGGTACAGTAATTGTTGGATATATGTTGAAAAATGAATGTTTATTTTTTTTTTAATTTGCTGACCTCACTTAAGTACAGGGTACTATGGATCACTTGAACACTGAGACTCAAGGGGCAGTTCTTTCCTTGAAAGTGTCACTTTGCACTGTTGCATGTTATGAGGAAGAAAATCAGGCAAGGATGCCTTTTGTGGCTAATTTACCAGAATGCAAAGCAAAAGAGGTTGGGAGCTCAAGGAATAAGGTTACAGCATGGCAGCATGACAGATCACACAGTCAGAAGTGTTTCCTTTTTTATCTTTTATGATAATATCGTCCCAGGGTAAGGAAGCTGTTTACTGCCATTTTCACAGAAAGACTTTCAAATGACTGTTTGGAGAACCCACTGTCACACGTGTGACCACGAGAAGTGAATAGTGCACTACAAAGATATATGGTGCTTCTCTATTGTACTTGCTGCTGGAAAAGCAAGTTTTGCATCATGCTTATGTTTTTATTGTTCTGAAGAATTCATTTTCTGCTTCGTCTAGAATCTCAGAGGTGGTTAACTAGTAACTTGAAATGTATTCCTAGAAATATTCAGCGTTAGAATATTTGGACTTTTAACATTGCTGTGTTACAAGTAAAATAGAATTTCATATTTCAACTAACACAAGGAACTCAGACTTATTGAGCTCTGTGTTATGTTTTCAACTTTCTAAGCTCATAAGATATGTAAATTTAAAAATTAAACTTGATATATTAAAGTAGATTTTTTTTCAGAAGCTAGGTTGTTTAAATGCCAAGATACTGAAGAATGTCTTCCTTTTAATCTCAAATCTCTGCAAATTTTGTTTCATCAGTCACCCAAATGAAATAACAGGAATATTACAGTCCATTAATTCATGCCAAACTTCTCTAAATAGATATATTTTCATACAGATTATAAGAAAAAATTGCAAATACTAAGCGGATTATTTTCTCTAACCAAATAAAAATCATTTATATTTTATACATTCTCTTAATACTTACATTTAATTCAGAATCCACCAGCAAACAAAACAAATGTAAACTACATTTGTCATCATTTCATATCAAGATCTCATGTGACACTGTACATCAAATGGTACAACTTAAAAAGTTTCTGAATTAAAAAAAAATTCAACCCAACATATTTGCCAAAACTGTTCTGAGACAGAGCTGTGTTCTACTGTAATTTTCTGGGGAGTGGCTATAAGGGACATATTTATCTAATTCCACCCAATCCCACAACTTCTTTTGATGAATGTAGCTGCATTTTACTGTTTTTTTAAAGTATCAATTCAGCATAAGATTAGCCAGCTCAGCACTAATGCCAGACAGTGGTCACTTAAAATTATCAGTTCCTTTTGCAACAATTTAAATTAAAAACATGTATTCTATGATACTGTAAGAATGATGATTGGAAACATATCTCAATCTACATTGCTCTGTCTTGATATTCGACATTGTATAATTATGAACTCTTTTCTAGGAAAACAACAAGATTTTTTTTTGTTGTTGTTGTTTGTTTGTTTTTATAATTGTGTCCTTTTTATTATTTGATGTAAAATAATTAATTTATTAATGCATAGCTTTTCCTTTATATTTCTTTGCTCACTTCCTTAAGTGAAAACTGAGAAAAAAAAATGGCAGTGTCACAAAATATGACTTATGATGTAAAAAAAAAAAAAAGCAAAAAATATAAGTGTATTATTTAATTATTTTATAAGCTTTGTAATAAAGTACTTTAACTGTTTCATTATATTTGGAATTGTAAAATTCATGAATAAAATATGGAGGTTATAAATAAATATCGAGTAATATAAGTGGGGTTTGCATTTGTGTTTATGCTGATCGTGCCTTGATATCTTTAAAACATTTTCTTCTATTCTTCCACTACATAACTGCCTAATGCTGGTGACTCTGAATCTACTCCAGTTCTGTGGACGCACAGCAACTAAAGCTGGCCCCAGAAGAGTGGGCACTTTGGGGTAGTGGAAATTTAGCTATGTATGAATTCTCTGTCTAACCCTGCCCTTGCCATTCAGGTTTTGTATGGGTTAATATTGGTAGGGAGCTTTCAAAACAGTGCATTTGAGTGTTAACAAGCCACTATGATGAATGGTGGGGAGGTCATTCCTTTCAGGGACTCAAAGCCAGGCGTATGTTCCAAGGTCATGTGAAACTTGTCCACTTTTGAAGTTTCCTTTATACTGGTAAGTGTGGAATGTATGACTGACTATTCAACAAAGTGAGTATATTGTAGCTGCCTTTTCAAGAGTAGATGGTAGATCTCATTTGAATGGCTACCCTGCCACTGAAACATCTGTTCTGGGCTCTGCCCCTTTCTGGAACAGAAAGGTAAAATGGACATAACTTCATAGTTTTACTTTCGTAACAACAGATAAGCTAAAATGCACAAAAATACAGATGCATCCCTATACGCAACACAAAACAGATCCATCCATTCACCCTTCACCCACTGAAGACAGCAGAAACATGTATGTCAAACATGTATGTCATACAACCAGCACGTTTCTTTCCTGAATGTATTTATCTTCACTTCATCTCCAAAGTGTTCTTGTTAGAAAACAACAAGTTTAATTCTGATTCACAGTAAAATCTAGTAGGCGCTAATAAATGATAGCTTGGTCTGCTCCTGCAAGATCCCCAGCAAGCGCTCTTTTGAATGTGACTTGGACTAGCGATTTAAATAATTATTAAGCACATAAAAGAATTCAGACTAAGCTTTGTGTTCTAGTCTAGAATTTTGGAATTAAAATGAATTGACGCTTGTCAGTGAATTACAGAGCTGTAGATGGATGTTGAAAGAGGAAATATTGCTTAAAGATGTGCTATTGTATGGTTGGATCAACCCCAAGTCCACAACTGCTTTATTGCTAAGCCCTCACAACGGTATTTGGTATACAAAGCTTGGCAGTTTTCTAGAAGTATATTGCTGCAAGGCTCGCTTTATAAAGCAGAATGGGGTCTTTTCACAAAGGAATATCTTTCTTTCCTGTACTCAGATTTCATCACTCAGGTAAAGGATGCATCTGCCTAAAACTCAAACAGATATTTAATGAATGGCTTGATTGTGTAAATCAAACTCAACTACCTTGGATGCCCAGAAGACATGAAATGTTGGAGAGAGCTGAATATTTTGCTGCACGTGGTTTTATAGTAACACAATCCACAAACCCTATATCCTTTACTTTTCAGCAAATTCTATTCAAATGCATCAATAAAATAAATTACCATTATTATTTCTATTGTAATGGAGGCCCAACCCTACTGAGTCACTGAGGCACCATTGTGTACAACATTCTAAGCACGTCATGAAAGGCTTGCTGTCCCAGTACACAACAGGAAACAATAGGGAAAGAATGTGCTAACAGTAAGCTCATTGTGATCAGAAATACTACTCGTAGGTCACTGTCTGTCTGGACATTGCAGATTAGATCTGAAAGCAACATATTGATGAACTATCTTGATCGCACTTTGAAAGCAAATATTAAGCATTGCTAAGTCTGAGAGGAAAGCAGAGCCAGTAGGGAAACTGTTAATAATAACAATAGTCCTAACCAAGAAAGTAACTATCATGAGAGGAAAGCAATATTTATGAATCATTCAACTTGTTAGCCTGGCAGTTATCAAGGACTGCAGAGATGTGAGTTTTCAGCAAGGAAATAAGTCATCTTGCCACCAGAAAGTGTTCTGAAACAAGAAGATACAGCTGCTAAAAAAAAAAAATACCCTAAACTTGTTCCTTGCCAATCTTACATGAACATATGCCAAATCAAACTGACCTTCCTGTCTACTTCCTGTACATCACGCACCATTAGCACAGCTTTTCTTCTCTTCTGAATGAATTCAGGTCTTGGTTTGGCTGAAATGTGCTCTTTGATGTACATAGAATTCTTTATCTTGCAATTTACAAGTAGCACTTGCTTCCCATGAGAACATTCAGTGATAGACATAATGGGGCTGTACTGACTGGCTTGTACTGCAGACGGTACAAATACTGGTTGCTATCTGCAGCATTGCCCATGGCAAGTCATTGTCTCTGTCCTAGATCACTGGCCAAAAAAAACCCACCTTCTAACAGTCAGCACATTGCATAGGGTTAAAGGAAGTAGTTGCTGACTCATTTTCAGTGTCTCCTGTCTGAATATCCCAGGTGAATAGAACTAAAGATGAAACCTGAGTTTCTGACCTCAAAACTGAAAGTCTTAATAGATAAGCAATTTTCCTCATGCTCTCTGAAAAAAAAAAAAATCTATTATAAGAGCTGTCCTTCAAAGTAGTAAATATTTTATGTAGTTTCTATTCAATAGTAAGTATTCAATGGTGAACAGTATCTGATTTAATTTCTTAACTCTGCCAACGGAGGCATGAACCTTTAGCTAAACCCTCACTTTTGGACTTACTTTCCAAGCATTAAATCAAGCCATTTTCACCATACATTTCAGCCTTCTTAAGTACTGAGTACTCACAGCGACTTAAGACAGACCCCTAATATCCTTTAGGTGAGTTGGGCTGCCAAGCGTTAGTTTATTATGTTCCGTTGTGATAATGTTCAATAATCCTTTTGTAACAACACAGGAGAACTGACACAAAAGCTCATTCAAACATCCTGTTAGAAGGTTTATGATATGAATATTTACTTAGGAAATTCTTACCTATGGCAAGTAAATGGGTTTCATAGAAAAGCATACATAAGAATTCCATTCCTTATATCATTGTATGTAATATCTGCAACAGATTTGCCTAAAGGCCTTCTCCCCAAAGCAGGAATGCCCTGCTTGTACTCCTGTGCTTCCATGGAAATACTGGCCCTCTCATAGCTCTATTTAGATTACAGCTGGAGATATTCAGGACATCTGCAGGGTTCAAGAGTTGTTCTTGTACAGAATACTTAATCCTATCTATGCTCTTTCTGACCAACTTTCATAGCACTTGTGGGATGGTTTATGGCAACCACTGTATCTCCTTACATCGGGCACTACAGAACACTGTAGTGGCAGCCAGGATTCCTGCAGGCTCATGCAGAAGCGGCATTTGAGCACGGTAACAGATAGATTTTCCTTCCATAAAGAAAGATAAGAGGAACTTCCATTAATGATTTCCCCGGATGCAGTTATGACCTGTTTTGCAGGAAAAGCCATTCTGGTGCAATGTGTTCTCCAGAGCACTGGAACTCACCTGTCCACATTGTATATGCAGCATACCAGTTGAACAAGTAAGAAGGAATTGAGGTCTTCTCCCCATGCCAATGATTTCTGACAGATGAAAATTTTTTTTTCACTGAAATTGTTTTCAATGTTATATTATTAATATCCAAGTGAATCATAGAGTCACCAAGGTTGGAAAAGACCTACAAGATCATCCAGTCCAACCATCCACCAGTAACCAATAGCTCTCACTAAATCACATCCCCCAACACGTCTAAACTTCTTTGAACATTTCCAGGGTCAGTGACTCCACCACCTCCCTGAGCAGCCCATTCCAGTGCCTGACCACTCTTTCAGAAAAGTAATATTTCTGAATGTCCAGCCTGAATCTCCCAATCATCTCAGAATTATTTTTTTTCCTTCCTTTCTTTGTTCTTTCCTAAATAGATAAACCCCACAAAAAGGAAAGTGCTTCTAGATTATTCATGCTGTTAACGATATTTCACCACTTACACATTGGAGTTTAATAAGAAGATTCAATATGCAACTCATATTTCGTGAAGGATGAAACATTATTCTTCTTAGACCACTAAAAGAAGTTGAACTTTCAAAGAACTTAACTGTACAGCCACTCTCCATTGATACATAATATTTAAATCAGACCAGAACATTTCATTTCTAGACTCAGATAGTGCCTGTCAGCAGAAAGTTCATCAGCTGAAACTTGGTAAAAATACATTTCAAATACTATGTTGCCCATCACTATCATGATTTACTTATTACTGTCTTCGCTGGTGTGTGGGGAAAAGTCAACCAGCAGTTAATAATAGGCTGTAAACACAGCTCCAATTAAATGTAGTATATACTTCTTCAAAATTGTACCATTTACCACAATTTAATTTTGAGGTTTTTGGTGTCCACTTCTAAAATGCTAGTTACAAACCAAAATTGCTTATGAACAAACTGTAACATCTAATTTGGAAAGTATTCAGCTATTGAGTGAGACCTTAAGATTGTATATGGGCAACTGTGATATACGTCTACCATATTACATGTTCTGAACTCAAATTGTTGTT
This sequence comes from Perdix hodgsoniae, assembly GCA_035772895.1. Taxonomy (NCBI): domain Eukaryota; kingdom Metazoa; phylum Chordata; class Aves; order Galliformes; family Phasianidae; genus Perdix; species Perdix hodgsoniae. The sequence goes on along the minus strand of JAPSGF010000045.1, from coordinate 2,578,807 downwards.
GTGTCTTGTGGCCAGTTAACATCTAATTCTGACTTTTTTGTTGTTGTTTCAACTGCAATTGAACTTACAATGAAAATTATGAAATGGTTATAAGCTTCTTGTTCTACTTCTTGTTCTTCTAGTTTACAGCTTACTCAGTGTCATAAACAGTCTACTAACCTCTAGCTAGACTAGACTTATGCTACATCAGCCATATTGATTCAAAAACATATCAGCACAGCTCTCAAGTAGCTGACATAAAGAACATAATTAAGGCATTTAACATCTGGCACATTCATTAGTCATTTTATTTATTTCTTAGTACGGCAATTCTGCACTGGAGTTTGTATATTTTAAGAATCCTATTTGATTTCACCAGTCATACTGCTATTTCTAAGGTAGAGCTAAGCCAAAGAACCTGCACCCATGCCACGATATTGTAGATTGCTTGTGAGCAGTGGTGAAAGATCTTCATCTGAACTAAGTAGCTGAGAAGTGAGAAGTTCACAGAACTGCTTTTCTAATAGGCGAGGGTTGATGCCAGACCTATAAAGTACAGTTTGAAATTACACTGGTCCTGAGTTTTGACCTATTGTGATCACTAAATGCAAGGCTAAAGAGCTCTGTGATTACTACACAGTATTTGCATCACATCACATTGGTTTTTGATCCGTGTTCCAGTGCAAGCCAAAAATTAGTTTTCCTCCTTGAAGCATAACTTGAAAATAGAAGGGAACTTATCTTCTGACTGGCAACAAGCAGAAAGGAGATATTATGCAGGATATGCTGATACTCTCTAGTTCCTAGTTGGTTGATTTGTGCATTCCTTTTATACCCGTTGCTGCATCTGTGAACAACAATGGGGATTTTTTTTCTCACCCACATAAGATCATCCAAACATTTTCAGATATATTCCAATATTATTGCATATATTTTAACCTCTTCTACAATTTTTCTGTGGATTATCATGTTTGGAGTATTTAATATTTTGCATTGTCTGTTATGAGGTGGTAGACAGTGAATTTGCAGCTTGTTACTTTCACTGGGGAAAGAAGAGGGAATAGAGAACAAAAGAGCAGATAATCTTTTGTTTCATCCTGGACATTACACTTATGTTACAGTCATCTGCTGTGTTCAGGTCCAATTAGACAAAACAAGTCATTGCTTTCAGCCCTTTGCCCATCCATCCCCAGTTCAGTATAGCAAGTATCCCTCTTCAATTAGCTTGGTTAAATAATTTTTATTTGGTGTAGTCACAGCTAGTACCTCACATCTGCATGAAACCAAGTGCAATGGAGCCCTCTTACTGACACTGGTAAAGTACTGTTCTGATGAGAGATCATGTCTTAGTTTGCTTTTAGGTCAGAATAGAGATTCCCTTACCAAGGCAGATTTTATGATCTGCCACCCAACTGTTCTTATCTATGTATATACAATATAGACAGTATTAACTTTCCAGGCTAGCTTTTTTTGTGTATATGAGGAACTAAATTAAGTTGAAAAAAAAAAAAAGAAAAATTACTATTCTGTATATGCTATCTGTTCTTGTTCAGAAAATAACCAAAGTAAAGAAAGCTTCCTAGATGACACAGTCACACTTTGCTCAAGGACAGAGTACTTCAAGAACTGGGTTATTCTTGATGGTGGCTTTTGTCAGTGCTCTTCCCTGATCTTCTCATTAACCTTCTGAACCTTGTGCCTACTGGATGGATCCCAGCCAGCAACTACCAAAGAACTCTTTGAAAGCAAAGTTTACACCTCAGTTTCCAAACTGTGTTACTGCAGCATACTAACTATACATATGAGGGAGACAAACGGTGTATTTGTCTTTTTGAAAACAGCAGCTGATTAAAAATAAAGCACCAATAATGTGAGAAACATACAGTCCTGAGACCTTCAGACACTTTGGCACATAGCTCCGTCTCTCTCAGACAATTGCATCCCCTTTCTTCACTGCTTCTCTCCTGTTTTTCTCTCCCTTGAAGCCATGGGGGAGGTGGGAGCAGAGCTGGTTGTGAAGTGTCTTAGGATAATCCACTCTGACAGGGAACTATGCTGATTACAAGTTATGGCTTTGGAACAGTAAGGCTCCCACTGCTGTTCATGTATAAGTTGCTGCTTTCTATTTAAAACTTAACAGTCACATCTAATCAGGAGAAATAAGGACAGTTTTATGAATTCCATGAGAAAAATTCCCCTCAGGTGTAGGCTGCATGGTTTGATCAGCTCCAGTATCATGTTTTAGCATTTCATGTTAATCCTGCAGATATTCAGCCAAGAACACTAGCTTTCTATTCTCCTGATGGCCATGCAAAAACACTTCAGCAATTTGTTATTATTTCAGCTAAACTTGTAATATGCAAATTAAGATTTATGGTAAAGGATGGCTTAAAACTATGCATTTACCTTCATGCAGAAAAGGTATCATATCTTTACAAGGTGCCAAAAATATGAGAGCTGGGCAGCAAACAAGCGAATTACAACTCTCAGAAGGCACTGGTGAGCTGTACATCAGCATTTCGTGTTCTGATGACAGGAAACAAACTATTTCACAGTTGAAGATTTTCCAGAAGATGCAGAGTAAGTATAGTTTCAGTTCTTCCACTTGAATATTGTTGAAGTATCAGGTAAATTTAAGGTTTTCAACAAAACTACGCTAAAAGAAAAACTGTTGTTTTATGGAACAAATATCCTGTTGAAAATACAATGATGAGAAAAAACTGATCAAGTACAGATAACATTAACATTCCCTGCTATTCTCCCTACCCATGCATACATGATTAACATCATTCCCAGCCATGTGCTGATTCAGCTTTGCTGCAATTATACTAAGGCAAAGACAAGATACTGCTTATTCCATATCTCATCTTTCTGGGGTAATACAGAGTTACACAGACCATGCAAGAAAGATTCAGATATGCTCTAGAGAGATGCAGTCCTGTGTGGTCTTATTCTGTGCTTTATATTCTGCAGTACTGAAGACAATAGGATGACACATGGACTAGAGAGAGATCTGTGCATATTTTCCTTCCTAAGTCAGGATTTCCAATGAAAAGCTTTGGAAAGTAGAGATACATGTCCAAAGTTCAGCTCAGTCTGAGCCTTGGGTCCAATTTTCATCTCAATCAGATGTAATTTCCCATAAGTCATAGGATTCATAACCATACAAAATCAGCACATACAAGCCAAACTCAGACCACATCTGGTAGTAAGGACAGCTGGCAATAAAGTAATACCGGATGCAGTGGTACAGGCCTGGAGAAAAGTGGCTAGAAAGGTGGCCAGCAGAACTGGACCAGGGAGATGCTGGTCAACAGCAGGTTAAACACAAGCCAGCAGGGTGTCCAGGTGGTCAAGAAAGCAGGCCAGCAGGACTAGGGAAGTGACTGACCATTTGCACATGGCACTGGTGAAATCACATCTTCAACACTGCAGCTTTGGGTCCATCAGTACAAAAAGGATAATGCGTTGCACAGACACACACAGAGAGCAGCAAAGTTGGGGAAGGTACAAGAAAACAAAAGTTCTGAGGAGTGGCTGGAGGGACAGGACAGTTTAGCCTGAAGAAGAGGAGGCTCAGAGGAGTGCTCATTGCTTTCTACAATGATCTGAAGGGAGGCTGCAGCAAGGGGCCACCGGTCTCTTTCCTCAGGTAAAGAGCAATAGGACACAAGGAAATAATCTCAAGTTGTGCTGGGGAGATTTAGATTGGATATTAGAAAGAATTTATTCATGGAAAGGTGGGTTGGGAATTGGAAAAGGTTGCCCAGCAAGGTGATGGAGTCCCCACCTGTAGAAGTATTTAAGAGATGTGGCACTAAGGGACATGGCTTTCTGATGGGACCTGTAAGTCAGGTTGCTGGATGGACACTATGATCTTGAAGGTCTCATCCAATCTAGATGATTCTATGACTTTAACAATGTGAAGAATGTTAAATGAACAGCACTTTTTTTTTTTTTTTTCCTCCCCCCCTGAATCTATGCTTTCATAACTCACAGCTTCTGGTTTCTGGAAGCTGCTTTGCCTCTCCTCTAGCTTCCTGGAAGAACAACATATCTTTAGTCATACATAACATTTCTTATTCCCTAATTTTACATGTATGAATAACACCTAGAATTTGAAAAATTGGTGTTGCAAGGAAGTTGTTCAAGCAAGGCTCAGACTTAGTCCATATAAATACTTAAGTCTGCACTTCAGACTTTGTCATAGCGTTGGAAGCTGAAAGTAATTTTTAATTAGAGACATTTGACATCCAGTGCTCATGAAAAAGGGATTCTTTCAGCCCAGACCTTGCAGCTGGTACCTGCCATGGCTGATGTGAGGGTGCTCTCCAGTGTGAGATCAGAAAATGGCATGGCAGTGAAAGAATTATATTTTAGCAAGTGAAAAAAAATATGTGTGTTCTTAGACAGCCACCTAGTGAGCTTAGTGAGGAATCAAAAGCTGGAAGAAAATTCAGTGAATTGTGGGAGATTGGAGTTACTCCACAGTTACAGTGCTAAAATTAGCAGCAAGCTTCATAGGCTTTTATCCTCATAGTAAATGTAGTAGTAGAGAAAGGCTCTTGAATTACTGAACAGCTGTGAGAAGATTCCTTATTACCTAGAAATTCTATAAATTAATGATTGGGTGGAAGCTTAAGTATTAAAAAAGATATCAAGGCTAAGTGAATTTCAAAAGAGTCTAGGAACAAGTGTGTATGTGTGTCTGTACATAATGTTTTTTCATCTCACTTACATGTTATATACCTATTTCTAAACCAAAAGACTTCCTCTGATAGAAAAGGTTTGCAATTGAGAATTTGGACAGAGAGCATGCATCACTGGCATATGTGTTCAAGGAAACACTTCTGCTACTGAAACTTGAACATTGTGAAAATAACGTAAAGCCTTAAGTGATACAAGAGAACCTATGACTACTGTTCATACAAAGAATAGCAGCTACATTTACTGCTGTAAGTGCACTTAGTACTACGTACTGAATTCCATCCCTGTGAAAGAAAATAAAGCAAAAATTACTAATGCCCCCTCACAGACAGCAATAAATGTTCACAGAAAAATATTCAGGTATGATTTTTGAGTTTGCCTTTGCAAAGTTATTCCAGGGAGATCACCACAAAGTTCCATACTTATGGCTTCATATCTCCAGTTAGTGCTCTGTATGTCCACAAAGGCAGAATATGCGATTTCATCCTCATGTTAGGAAGGTGCAGAATGTGTGGACTTTTAGCAAAGCAGCCAGAGCTTGCACCTCATCAGTCCAGTGGTTCATATTAACCACTGCTTGTTAAATTACTTCTTGCTATTACTTCTTTGCACTCACAAAGAGAAATCTCCCAGATGGTATCTTCTCTAATTGTGTTCACTGAAAAGAAAATGAAAAGAAAAAGTTCAACAGAAATAAAACATTAAGACACTAATGGAAAATATTATTAAAAAAAAAATCACAATTCTCCAAAGTTTGTTCTAACATTAATAAGACACAAATTAACTGTATGAAGGTGAGTAGTTCAAAGAAGACACTTGCTATCTCCCAAAAATCAGATGCAGAGAACTACCATAGCTGTAGATTGTGTCAGTCCTAAACCATCACTGGAGCTTGAAAATACAGTTTCTTTGTTTTTGCAGACTTGTTTGTAATCCACAAATCCAACAATATAAGAATATATTAAAAATAGCATACTCTGAATCCCTCTCAAACACCAGTTCTACATACCTAATTAAATACCCTTCACACACACGCACATAATAATTGCAAAGAAAAAGACATCTCCCTCATGAGGGCCAGATGATTTTAATTAGGTCTCACTCAAAAATCTTCCTACACTCCTCATGTGGCTCAGCTCACTTCAAAATGCACAGTCACACTGAGATCTCATACTGCTGTCTGGGCCTCATTTCCTTTCCACATTGGTTTCTGCTTTTCTGTCCCAATTTCCACCCTGTTCCTTAGAAATTTACTGTCTTCCAGCCCTCAGAGCTCCAGTTCTGACACTACCCATACATGTAGAGCTGGTGTCATTTTATTTTTTATTTTTTTTTTTAATTAATATCTCAAGAAGAGCTAGCCTGTGCATACGGCATGCTTCTCTGTAGAAGCTGCACAAAACTTCCACGCAAAATCTTTGGTGGAGGAGAGATAATGTTCATGTATTGATTTTAGGAAGACTTCATGATATAAGACTGTTGGAGAGCATCCAAAGGAGGGTTATGAAGATGGCAAAGGGTCTAGAGGGCAACGCAAATGAAAAAAAATGGCTGAGGTCCCTTGGTTTGAGGAGATGACTTATGGTAGCCTACATCTCCCCATAGACAGGCAGAGAGTCATGAAGCAGCATTAGAGGAGGCTCAGATGGGTGTTAAGGAAATGTTCTTCACCAGAGGGTGGTGGGCATGGAACCAGCTCCCTGGAACAGCAGGCATAGCACCAAGCTACTGCCGTTCAAGAAGCTCTCAGACAGGGGGTTTGAATGTTGAGTAGTCCTGTGTAGAACAAGGAGTTGGACTCAATGACCCATGTGGGTCCCTTCCAATGCAGAATATTCTATAATTCTGTGACTTACAGTCCCTTTGTCCCGCAGATACAACCAGATTTGCCATCAGCCCAGCAACTGGAACATAAGTAGATGTTTACATATAATGCAACTATTTCACCTGCTTCAGTACGATAGGTATTGTCGTAGCTTACAAAGTCCTGTAGTTTATTCTTGTGTGATTTTCTTTTCCGATCTTAAGTATTCGTACACAAAGGCAAGGAAATAGCTACCTACTACTGTTTTAAGGCAGCATTATACCAATGATTGTAGTTACAAAAGTACTTGAACCTTAACAATCAGTATAGTCCTATTGTGGCTTCAGGGCTTATGTTTTCTATCTACATGCATAACACATTCTTGCTTTTATGCAGCTCACCAGAAGTGCAAAATTAATCACTATCAGACTACATAGCAGCTAATACTTCTTAACACTTGTAAAAGTGTAAAATATATTTCTTTTTTGATACATCTGTAAAAGTTCTATGTTCTTCTTTTAGGTAATATTTGTATGGCACTTCTATATTATGTAGTTAACATCTTTTCAGTGACAAATCCTAAAAGCAATCCTTCTGAGTACTTGAATTTCCCTGAGTATTTTCCTCGGTGTTCCCATCATGTTTAGAGATCATTTTTTGCAAGTATTTGACCTCTGCTCCTGCAAAGTGGATGAGCTCTGCATGTTTATAGATATCTGATACAGAGAACATCTCTCTTGTGAACACTCATTCAGATGTTACCTTCCCCCCTCCCCCCACCCGTGACCTTTTGTTCTGACATAATCTTGTGATTGGAATTACCTTCTGTGGCACTGCCAATAGCCATAAGACATCACAGAATTTAAGCCTGTAGCAACAAAAACGTGAACAGCTTCTGAACCTACAAGACATAGCATAGCCTGAAATTCTGTTCCAGGACTTTCATTCATTCAACAATCTGTTCAGTACTGTTGCTCTGCCACTTCATACAAGCAAAAACTTCCCACAGCTCATCCAGAACTTTAAAGGTGCCCACTCATCCTATTTGATGTTTTACACTGCCCTTGTGAGACATTGCCCTCCACTGATCTCCCTTAGTGGTCTTAATTTTGGAACAGAAGTACTGTGTCATAGAAGCAGACTGCATGGCAAGATAGTAGGATCAGTTGTTTAGAGAAGCTCTTATGTCATACAAGAAAAATTTTAAAGGCAAATTATAGGTGTTCAGATCATGATGAAATGATCAGCCCTTGATTATATATTTTTCATGGACATTACTAATAAAAATGCTAAAACAGTCATATCCAGCACAGTACGATTCTTGCTACTCAGCATCAGCAAAACCTGAGCACTTTTCACCTTTCCCTGTATCTATATCTCAAGAGATCTGTGGAATGAAATTGCAGAGAGACTACCATTACAAGGCTCTAAAAAAACAGGAAGACTGAGCTCATGTCTACCACTCACTGCTGTGTAAACATAAGAGGAAATGATCAAAAGTTGGTGCTAGATTGGCGACAGCACATCCTGGAGAATGGGGCAAGAAGACAACTGCTTAAGTACACTTGATTAAAATCACATTACCAGGTTAAAACTGAACAGTTCAAAGTTTTAGTTAGTCAGACAATGGAATGGTTGGTTAAGCTACAATTACAGGTTTGGAGAGGAGATGGCCTAGGTATGTCCAAAAAGAAGATCTGGTCAACCTTTGCTTAAGGCATACCTCTGCCAAAGCACAGCCCAGAAGTAGTTTTGTCTGAATTCGAATAGTAGTAAAACCATGTTTTTCTTACATAAATAAGCATTGTGCTATTCATTAAGTGGAAAATCATGACTAGTAGCATTAATCCTGCCATTTCATAGTAGCTCTTCTCCAGAGATCTGAAAGCAGGTGGCAAAATTGCTACAAGACGCTGTACCTTTCCTTCCGTTTATGAATACACAAATATATTTCATAACTTTCCAGCAAGTGACAAAACTCAATAAGGTACCACTTCATCCTGCTCTTTCATGCTATATCCACTTCTTTCTGAGCTCCCTTAGCGGGTAGCATTCTATTTGAGTTGCTACGAATGGAAGCAAGTTTATTAATGTTTCACCTGTTCTTTTAATACATACCTTCAAAAAAAAAATAAAAAAGCATTTAAGGAGGAAACCTTTCACAGCATGTCACCGAGCTCTCTAACCCCACTTTGCAAGTCTACTTCATTGAAAGCACAAAATAGAATACTTAAGGGAGCAATTGCATTCATGTTGTTTGCCTGATGGTCCATGTATGTGGATCTGCTTGTATTGCTTTAAGAAACAATCTCTCAAGCAATAACAAGAATGTGTCCTTAAAATTGCCCTTCTGAAAATAGCTCAGCCTACTTGTAAGAATTCCTGCAACTTAGCACATGCTTCATCTTCAGCTGAGAACGTTAGCCAAGTAATAATCAGCACTCAGCAAGAATTAGGAAGCCAGTTTGTCACAGTGAGGTCATGGGGAAGATTATTCTTGCTTTATGTCTCCATTTATAAAAAATATTCCATAGCCTGTCATGGCAAGGATGTAGAACATACTTATATTTCCAACCTCCCTTTTCACATACAATTCATCAACTTATTCTGATAAATTCAATAGAAGCATATTCCCTTTCATCATTTTTTACATGCCTCCTGGCTCAGAATAACTAATGATCTACCTTAGAGTAGATCTACAATGGAGATACTGTATCTTTGGAAATTAATGTAGTACAGATCTAGATTAGCAAAGCTATTTCCTTTTAAGGTAAAACACGAATGTGTAAGTCTTTTCAGAGTCATGTAGAACACGCAATGCACTCACTTCATGTTTAGGATTCTTATGACCATCTGCTGAAATATCACAATTCAATTTCACAGCTTCATCTCTCTCCTATTCATGTATTTATTACCTGGAAAGACAGCCTACATGACACTGTAACAGCTCTCTTCCTCTTTCATAAACACTTTAAGGAAAATCTAGTCTACCTGTCAGAGTAGAAATGTTGTTTCGTCTGAGAGCGGCATCACAATATGCAAGCAGTATTTCACTGGAATGAATTGTGGTAGCCATTAAGGAATTAGCACCACCCTTAGGGATCTCACAAGTATATCCTAGATACTGCAGTTCTCTCTGCATCCACACATAGAGGTGCCAAGGAAAATGCTGATGAAGTTAGCTATTGCATAGCTTGATGGGAGTATAACATGAAAACGTTTTCTACAGATGGGACTGACTACACTGGTAAAATCAGTAACATCAATAAGGCACCTAAATAGTCAGGGAATTCAGAGCAATTAGTATAAAGGCAGATACTAAGGAAGGAATTCTGAGGACATTAAGCACAATTTTCCTATATTCTCAGATTCTCTAAGGGAACACAGCAAAGGAGCTGGCTGTGGTATTTTTACAAAGATTGGAGACTCCTCAGATTGAGAATCTCCCATGAGAGCACACAGAACAGTTCACATCATGGTGCTTCCAGGTTTGTAAAACAGACTGAACATTCCTCCCTTCTTTTCATTCTGAACATCCTAGCAGCCTTGAGGTAACTGTGCAACTTCAAAAATAAAACAACAAAATAAATCAGATTTAGAGAGGTATTAGAATTCAGGTCCCTAACCACTGAAATGTCATAAAGAAAGCAGGAAACAAAACATGTCAGCTAAGATTTTAACAGAATTGTATCTCAAAAAGGCTTAAAACATGAATATGGCCATCAAACCAAAGAAGTACTTATTTACAAGACATTAAGATATGTTGTATCTGTGTCCACTATAAATACATAAATATTTTGAATTCATATTTTTCAAGCAAATTGAGTACAGACAGCTATTTTTCCTCTTTAAAAAGCATCTGGAATTCATCATGATGGGATTATTCCTTTCAGAAATTCAGGCATAGATTGTTGGAGAACTTCCAGTTGTAGCGCAAGAAACAGACAAAAAGACATTTTTTCTATGAAAAGATATTGTAATCCTACATTTCTTAATCCTATAATTCTTACCCAAATGATTTTTAGTGAAGTCTACTGCATTAAGTACTCTCAGTGAAAAATAATAATGAAAAAGAACAGTAATATATTTTAGCTGATAAGAAAATGGGCATTTGACAAACATGAGAAATAATTTGCATATCTTTCCTTTCATAATAGCACAGCAGTTGCTGATAGAGTTGTGTGGTATTTCAAGGATGAGTTGATTCTACAGTGATGTTCAATGTCCATCAACATTTAAGTATTTCACAGCTAACACAGGAAATCGGGACACCTATGCATAAAAGGAGGAAGGACATGGATCCTGGAAACACACTAAGGAGAAAGGATTTGTTCCCCTGCTATGGCTGAGAATTTGTTAAGATCTTAAGCAATATTGTGGAGCTTTTCAGTCAACTCACACAATCATTATTTCAGGACAAGAAACCAGAAAAAATTTGAGAAGTGAGAACAAAGGAGTAACCACACCTCCAGGTGTTCAAGGATGACAGAATTTGTATTTTTTAGTCTTCAGAATTATCACTGTGCTTTGATAACCTGAAGTTAAATACCCTCACCCCAGCCCCTGATCTTTTCTTCAAAACATACATCCCCTCTCAGTAGCAGATCTGAGCCGGGTCAGTTCCCATGGCCTCCCCCCAGCAGGTCCTGACATCAGTGCCTGGCCATTAACTCTGGCTGTCCAACTTAAAATACTCATCTCATTTTCTACATCCTGGAATTGTTAACATCACATCATTCAGTTCACTGGATATTTCTATCATTATTCTACATGTATTCTATGACATTTTAGCAGTTTTACTTTAATCCTCTGACTTGAAACTGCTGGTAATCCACACAGCAGATTTTGCATTCTGACGTACATAGATTTTCACGTGACATGTAATATACTGCTGTAACTCCAGAAAAGAAATGTGAAAAGAATTCTGGTGTTTTTTGAATCTTCTTCTGAGACTGCAGCATTTTACATCTTCCAACACTGTATACAAACAGTCAATATTTAGTATTGACTAATGATCCTTTTCAACCAGCTATCTGCAGCTGAGAGTAGGATTACCATCCCTGTACTCGAGCAGGGGAGACAAAGGCAAGAAATTTATGTCCCTTCTAATGGAAGAACTACCAGTAGGATCAGACCTGCTTAGAAGTCAGGAAAATCATTTTAAATGATGAATACAATCCCACCCACCTTGCTGAAACCTATCCTTTTCCATGCTAATGAAACCTCACCATTTGTAAGACTTGCTCAGTGAAGTATTTTGCTGAATAAGTCTTACAGAAAGTAATAATACAATGTGAGTCGTGAGGGAAAGAAAAGCCCTGAAGCACGTCCTGTGTTGCAGGTAGAATATCTGTAGTTAAGAAGGGCTATGAAATAAACCTTATAAAAGCCTTCTGCAGACACAATACATTAAAAAAAAATCTGAACAGAAAATAATTTCAGTATAACCAAATACTATTTCTTGCTGAGGTAAGCTAATGTAACAGTCAAATCTCTGGCATTTAACAGCACTTAGAAAAAAACACAGTGCAATCTTGGAAGTGAGGCAAAGACAGATGGAAACGAACAATAAATGAACGGATGGCTAGACAGACAGAAAACTCACCCACTATTTTATCTGCCATCTGCTTCTCCTTGTAATTGTACCTTTATACAATTAATTCAAACCTCAAGTTTCTCTTCCTGACACTAGAAATTACACAAGGAGTGTTTATGACAGAGTGGAATGTGTTTAAATACAAAAACAAACAACAAAATTAAAACCTGACAGTAAGTATTTGAGAGCAAAGGCTCTTGAGAAAGTCTTCTTTAAAAATAAACACTCTTGTTGTCTCCTTTATTTTTCCATATTGTTCTTTAATCTTCCTCCGAGAGGGGGTCTGAACAACAGCAAGAGATAAGCAGAGAAAAGATGAAAGGAGGAAAGATGCAGCTTTGAAAAGCTAAAATCTGTTTCTTTTTGTCTAGCCAGACAGTGGTATCAGTTGCAGCAATATGGGAAAGCAGTAGGAAATGTGCTGGGGTGGGAGACTTGCTCTGAGCTTGACTTACAAACAGTGCATTCCATGCCACGCAGAAATGCAGTCTTCTCCACCCTTCCCACCAAGTCTAATAACAGTATTTGACACTTAGAAGTCAACATGTACCAAATTATTTCAAAGCACAGTAAAGGTTCTTTCATTTAAATTTGCATTGCTCCTAGGGGAAGAGGAAAGAACAAAGTGTAGAGTTTGATAGTTACTAAACAAGTTTCTGGGTTTATCTGCAGAAGTCAGTGAAATTCTTTGACAAGATTCATATAGAGGATTGACCTCTTCTAGTCTTAAAATCTGTAATACTGCGTACCATGTAATCAAAAAGATCCCAAAGATGAATATGGTTAATATTTTCCCCTGCCATCAAGTGGATAGTGGTAATATGAGACCAAAACTTCTCTAAATGCTTTCCTAATAAATATAAGGTTAGTTCTTCAAGAAATATGTAAATTGTTCTGAAAATAATACAGTGAAAGTTTTGGTGAATGTCAATAGGAGACATTTTTTCCACATGGAGGAATTCAATTCCACACCTTTGCTTCATACACACTTCCACATCAGATGCCATTCTGTCAGACTGCTTCTCTGCTGCCATCTGTAGCACAGCAACAAAATATAATGGAATATTGTTGGGAAGATTCAATCTCTGCTGCCATATCACCAACATCTGCCTCAGACACCCTTGGCCACCAAAATGAAATAGGAGGCATTATTTTTGCAATCACCCACGTAAGATAAGCAAAGAACACAGTGTGGCTAAAGGTACATTTATAATCCAGCCCTACAATACTTTTTAAAACAATATAACTCCCACAGGCTGGAATTTAGGAATTGACTCACCAGCTACATTACACTGTATCTACTGTAACTACCACTTTCTGTCCCCATTTACTAGACTCAGAGAAAGCACAATAAAACCATTTTCAACAAGATTAGCACGTTCAGAATCAATCAGCGTTATCGATGCAAAGGACAGAGTGTTTTCTGGTAGCAAAAGGAAAATACACATTTCCATCTGAAGCTTCCACTAATTTAGATTTCTTACTTAAAAGGAGCAAAACACTTCAAGCTGTCTCTGGTGGCCAATTTCTGATGAGAATGGGATTGGGATGGAGCACTAAATCACTGCAATGAAGGACATCATTCTTTGGCACTGATGTAGTGTGTTTTTATAGCGAGAACATCATACTGATTTCAAAATCATGCTGTACTCAAGCATTTTAGAGTGCTGTAAAGACTCTGCGAGAATTGTGGCACCAAATTTTATCAGTTGTGTCAGTTTGATTGGATCGTATTGTAGCTTCAGAGATGCTGTCCATGTAGTAATATTTTATTGTTTGTATCCCTGACAGAGATTGTAACATCTCCCTCTAGAAATGTGCTTAGAAAGCCGTAAATAAAAAGTGAAAATTTGCAGGACTAGTATTCCAGGCTGCAAACAGCAAGAAGGTATACTCACAATAGAACATTGTTAGTGTTTTGTGATCCCTACTTAAGTGTAAGTGCTATTTTAGCAATTGAATAATGATGGAGAAAGAGCTAAAGAGCTTTTCTTTAGGTCACAAGGAAGAACTGCATATAGGTGCTGAAAAAAACCCGCATTTTAGTATTTTAGTTCCTTATCTTAAAGTTACTCAGCAGAGAGCATTCTCTAAGATATGGTGTAATGATTAACTACTAGACTAAAAACACTAATTTGACTGAACAGCAGCTTTGTGTAAGGCATAGCACAGCACATATACAGTGCACAGCGTTGGTGCTTCTGAAGATACTAACATGCATTTTGTGCCTATCTGGCACGCCACCTTTTACGCTTGCAGAATTGTTTATGTGTTCAGTATCTCAGATGACAATATGAACTCAGCTAATAGTGAGTTTTCTTTTAGCTGACATAGCGGAGAGCTTCTCTCTGAGAGCTGCAGAGTTTGCAACTCTTGTGTTGAACCTGATCCAAAATTAATTCCAGCTGATGAAAATACTCCCGTTGGCTTCAACATATGGTATATTAGGCCTTTGGTGCAATTAATTGCAGTGACAGTATTTGAATGCTGAAGTTCTTGAACTCTCATGCTTCCTAGATATATTGGAACTTAAAGAACACACGTAAGACTGTGCTAGAGGAAGCTATTCTCCCCAGCATCTTTCAGTGTCATGTTACTGCCTACCACAAAACTATCACCATTTCTCCCAGCCACTGTGAAATGTTTCTTACACAATTTTCTTCTTGAAGATCAGAGAAAAATATCACCTGAACCATCCCAATATAAAACATCTACTTCAGAGCAATTAAACTCTTATTTTTAGCAGTATGTAACAGCTCAGAGGTGGACTGCCCTAGGAGCTGAGAAGAGTCAAGCACTTCATTTAGTAAACTACAAATTCATAGTAAAAACCTTTATCCATCTCAGGCATGTATCTATCACACATGCCATACACCGCTTGGAATGTTCTATGGACTGAAACACGCAGTTCTCAGGCAAGAGATGAAACTCAAAACATTTCAAGTATCACCTTATGACATATGCTTTAAAACCAGTTAGACCAGCCAAACTTTGTGTCCCTTGTTTGCTCAAAAAACCAAACAAACGAAAACCACCAAACCCAAAATAACAAAAACTACTACTTCTAAAATTTAGATGATATCCATGAATGATTCTTTCCCTTTGTAGTTGTAGTTACCTGGTATTTTTGCCACACTGCTGCTGTGATTAAATACGTGAGATTACACAAACTCCAACTGACAAATCATCAGAAACTGGAAGTGCTTAAGAGAAAAGAGGTAGTGAGTGCAAACAGGAACAGAAAAAATATGGAACGGTGGGAAAATCCCAAATGCCTCAGTGATGTGAGATGTCACACCTAACATATGAAATTCAGGTAACTCGATGCTCTTACGCTGTAGCCTTGTTACTTCTAGCAGACAAGCAATTCCCTCCATTGTTTAGTAGAACAATGCTTACACTCTGTGACAGCAGTGTGACCAAGATTTACCAAGCTACAGGCCACTGAAATCTGAAACCAAGGTGAATTGTACTACCCCAAGAATTTTTTTTTCTTAAAGATAATAGAAGATATCACTATCAGGAGAATGAAATATCCTGGAAGATTGTTTCAAGTGAGCAAGCATTACAGGCTATCCACAGAAAATACTTGAGGTATTTCCTAGAGATCCTATCACTGTCATAACAAAATTTTCATGTGTGAGGCAGATAAATATGGATAGCAACTGAGCTGCAAATTGACCTTGTAGGCTTGGGATAGATTTAGGCACCGCTGCCAAAAAAATTTTCAGGTACATCAGAGATTTGTGCCCAGGGGTCCTCTTCTTACCCAACTAACTTGTAATCACAACTGTCAGTTTCAGAACATTCATATGACCCTGTGGAGTGTAATGCGAGTCAACCATCTGAATGTGAAATTTGTTAGACAACTGCAGCGTGCTCAGTGGGAGCAGATTGTGAGACAACAGTGATGTATAAGAGAAGATGAAAGAGTAGGTTAAAGGGTTCCTGCAGTGGTTTTGCAGGTTTGGGAATAGGTGTGCACATATTATGCCAGCATGTCTCCTCACACACCTCAAATGAGATCGTTCAGATGCTGTGAAAACTTCAGCAGTAACAGAACTTGACACCTATCTCATCCAGTATCAGGGTATAACAATGATTGGACTGCACTTTAATAAGTCTTGCCATTTCTTGTTTATCAAGGACATTGGGCTCTGAAAGCACAATTTGCTAGATTGCAAGCTTGCTGTAAGAGGTACAAGCTGCTCCCCCTACATCATTCTATCCATTACCCACAGTACCTCTCAGTCTACACCAATCACTGATCTGTAAATCATTTAAAGGGTCTTGAACACTACTAGCTTGTATCCAGTTGCAGTGGAGCTGATGTATTACCCCTACCTCAGTTACATTGCTTTAGCCTTCAAAATCTCAAAAATAATATATTGATACAGTTAAAGGCTTTGCATAAGGCTGAATCTTTAGGCAAAAAGACTACTTGGCAGGCCCTCACTGAGATAGCTTTAATATTTTTTTCACCCCTTGTTTGATTTTGATTTTTACTTCTCACTTTTATTTTTCCCCATAATTTCTTATTATGGAAGTAGGCACTTACAGAGACAAGCAGTACTGCTATTAAAAGAATCAATACTTGCATTTCACGATACTAACACTGCTTTATTCTGTTTGCTTCCTATGCCCTTCATCTGTGAAGAATAGCGATCAATTACAAAGATCTGTCAGGTTTGTTATTACATGAGATCATTTATTCTGTTAAAAGGGTAGAGCAAAGTCAGCAAGCCAAGAACATGTGAAGTCAACTGCAGTTTCAATGCCTGCAATTAAAGTTTATAAGAAAGACAAGCATATGTTCAGTCAAAATTTAAAGCTAAAGAACAAAGAGACAACTCTCTTCAATTCACAATATGCAGCTTCCAAATTTCTAAAAAAAATTTATCCAACAATGTTTTTACCTAAGGGTTTTCCATCATAAAAACAGTCAACCAGAGCAGCACTTAGCAGAGCCTATTGATACTGGACCAAGAGAATTACTTAGTTATCAGAAGATGGCACAGTTCGGGTTTTGGAGAATTACAGCTAGGACATACAGCCGTGGTCTTCCCTTTCATACCTAAGAAAGCATCAACTCAGATTTGCCAAAACTAACAGATGCCCAAAGTGCCTTGTAGCAGGTAAAGAGAAAATTATCAGCAGTGTTAGCAGAGTACAGCTTCAATACCTGTAAGAGCTTTTAATTGGTATAATTAAGCTCTCCTATTCTAATTAAAAAAAAAAAAAAGAAAAAAAAAACACTGGATACAATGTCATTAAATTTGCAAACATATTCAGTTGCTAATTAACAAAAGACTCAGTTTTCAAACACATACGTATCAAGTTTAGGCATAGAAATAAACTCAAAGACAGATTTCATTTCTTAAGATTTTGTGGATTTACTTTTCTTCTTGAGACAAAAGACAAAGAAGACCATAGAAATTCTTACAGAGATTTTCAACTGTTGCTTTGGAAAAGAATTTCTGAATATTTAAACTTTTTCTCACAGTGTGAATTCTGATACTTGCGGCTATTTCTAAGAAAGGACCTTTTATCACTTACCTGGTTGAAACTGAAAGCAAAGACGCTGCAAAGTCCAGGAGCAATGCCAGAACTGCAAGTTCTCTGCTTGGTTACAGAGCAGGTAGAGTCAAAGCACAACATACTCAAGATGTCTTCTGTCCTCAGCAAACATCTCACCATAATTTGGAAATGACTACATTGAAGATAAACGCTTGTTCATTTTGTATGCCCACCTGGCAGTGATTTAAAGAGCTAATTAGTGCCAAGCTTGTTTTGGAAGTAGAGTGAGGCCCTGATCCTAAATGAGCTTAAGCACTCATTACCACTCACGTGCCACCTGGAAGCAAATTACTTTGGAGCAGCTGAACCCAGTCTGTACTGGAAGACACACAGACCTACATCTTGGCTCCTCTCTTGCTTTCCTGTTAGTAAAATCCAAACACGAAGAAACCATTACGTGTGTGTGCTTTGACCTTACAGACAAGAAGTATAGACGTTCATATTTAAACTCCATAGAATGCAGTGGAGATTCTCCAGATATAGCAGTAGGAAATCATTTAAGACTGAACTTTTCTTGCTTCTTGTTATTCCCCTGTATTATTTCATGTACAGCTTTCTTCTAAAATATGAATAATGTTAGCATATATATTTGTAAATAAAAAATCAGAGCCTCTATTTTACTGTGAATGTGGCCTAATGGCATTTATGTTACTGTGTCTGTCCTGGGTCTGTTGATATGTTACACAAGCAATGACAAGGTGTGGATAAACAATTCAGAAGAAAAGAAATGCAATTCTAAATGTGTTATGCCTATCTACATTTGTAATTCTGGTCATGGATCCTATCTGTTTGTAAATTTCAAAGCAAAATATCTCTGAACTTGCAAAGTTAGTACAGATATGCTCATCTTTTTCTTGCTACATAAAATTAGACATGTACCAGAAAACTGTGAACTGATTAAAAGAGTCTCTCCAGCAAAGTATGATACCAGATCTTTTTATAAATTTTGTTGCTGACTCTTGACAGAGGTAAGAATTTAAGGTGCATTGAGATGCTTACGAGATTCCTACTATTGTGAGAATGTTAAGAAGTGGTTATACGCTGAGAAGTGACTCTGAATAAATATGATTGTGAAGTTCCAAATTTATTTAATCTCAAAGTCTTATGGAATAAATTTCCCCACTTTACAGGTAAAGATGTATTTTCTCTAGCTGACAGCCTTGCAAAATCTGAAAGTCACAGCTGTGCATTTAGCCTACGCATTTCATTATAGCTCTTCTGATGTGGCACCTTAGTTAAAACTGTTGTTAATTTAAGACAAAATATCATCCAAACTCCTTCCCAACAGCTCTGATTGTACAGGATGAACAAGAATAAGACAACCTTGGAGATTTTTTTTGTCTAAAAGGAAGAATACATACAGGGAACAGATCTAATGAGTGTGAAGGGGACACTATATCTAGCTTCACTTTTCTCTCAAAGCAGAGAAGGAACACGGACAAAATTCTATTCTGGCAGTTGCAAGCAGTAACTAGTTTTTTTGAACTCAGTTTTCTCACATTCTTCTGCAGCTTACCTACCAGTCTAGGTTGCTTATATAAAAATTATGAAATAAATAACCCCAAATTAAATAATTTCTGTGTTCTGCCTATGCAAAATACCTAATTTATCTCTAGTTCAAGCTATGAGTAAAGGTGCCATCTTCCTAATACATAGTACTGTGACTGGCTTAATAGTAACTCCAGAGTGCAACAACTATAGCCCAAAGGCAGCTTACCCCAGAGCCAGCAGATGAAGGTAGTAGTTTATGCACTATGTTTAATTCCTCTGCTCAGAGATCAGAGCTGGCAGTTTCATTAGTATCAGTTAGCACTGCTGTTGTGCTCAGAAGAACAGCAAGTTATTTGCCAGAGCTTATTTCCACATTGCTTTCGTCTTTTGTTGAGGTGTGTGAACTCTCCTCTTGTGCTGATAAAATGTTTAACATAAAGACAGAGCTATAATGGGCATTTCTATGCTGTGTTTGCCCTGAAAGATTCCTTCGTGGAGACCAGTGCTTATGACTGATGGCTGCAGCTGCTGTGGACTATGAAGTAAATCTTCAGACGTTTTGCTGCTGATCTGAAATCCCCTTGACTTTAGTGAAAGACCTCTGTGGAAAACGTCTCACTTCAGTTTCATGCTTGAATACAATTAGCCTTGTGATGTATTAGGAAACTGGGCAACCTGCAGTACAGCCACACATTAAGCTTCAGATATAAATCCTTTTCTAACAGCCAGTGAATGTAAAGAACAACTAGCGCACATCCTAAGATTCCTATAAAGTTATAACCATGGCAAAAGAGGGACACAAATCACTCTGAGATTTGATTTCCCTGAATCATAACATAGTTTGAGGAAAGTACATTAATCTGATGATCTGGGCTCAAAACTTTCTTGAAGGTTAGAGAACTTTTCTGAACAACTATTATGAGTAAGAGAATAAAAACCTAGTATTTTATCCTATTACATCTAGAGCTTTCAGAGGAAGTCTGAGTATTATTTAGTAATACCACAGCTTTGATGCACCATTTTCATCTATAGATCTCAAATAATTCTGTGAGAAAATTATTTCATCATCCTATTTTCTAGCTGGGAAAAATGAAGCACAGAAAAAAACCAACACATTATGATGCAGGAAATCCAGAATTTGAGCTATCATCATCCCATTGGTTGTAATTTCATTCACAAGCCACATGATATGCTTTTCAGTAGAATGCCATCAAATGAGTAAAGAAATGGGTAAAATTAATAAATATGCAGTATTTGATGACTGTCTGATAACAGTGCTAAACTGTTAGAGTGTCAACCAATAAGTTATTTTAGAGGTCTGATTTCTAAAGAAGCTGAAAACTCCTGGTTCTTATTCAGAACTGCAACTAGCCAGAAGATGATTTGATCAGATTTTTAATGCTGACATTGATTTGAAGAAGTAATTACACAAAATATTCTGTTAATGCTTGCTTGCAACATCACAGTAGTCTTTAGATATTGCGGATGATAATTGTGATGTAGTATTATAGATGGGGAGACATGATGTATGGCTGGTCTGCTTTAACAAGGCAAAAGGAACTATGGAATGACTAGAATGTGACAGCATCAATATGTCCCCCTTTGCCTTCCTTATCCGTATATGCCAAGACTGGGACAAAAGGAGGAAGAAAATGACCCCTAACAATGGACCATCACGGTGCTAAAAGGACACTAGATGGCATTGATGATCGCCAAATAAGGCTACATCTGTTAGGCAGTCATTTGGGGTGGATAGGTTAATGAATTTGGGAATGTAATGTGAAAATATTACCTGTTCACAAATGATCAACTGGTGGAGCATTTTTGGAGAGCTATTTCAATGCCGTCCCAGCTCTGCCAATGAAGAATGCCTTGCTTAACAGTAACAAAAATTTGCTCTTAAGTTTCTACTCATCGACTCCTTTAAATCAACATACTATCATAATTTTCAGGATTCAGTCTAGCAAAATAAGGTACATTTTATATCTAGCAGTGGGGGACAGCTATTCCTACTTTCATGAATCTGTATCCATGCTCCTTCACAGTCTTACTGAAAAAATACTTGTTTTTCTGAAGGATTTCTTTTAAAAATAAGGATGGAGTTGGACTTCGCATTTTTTCCCCCTTACAATTATATATTTTCTTGGAAATGAGAAAGCTTTGGAATATTTTCACAGAAAATAACAATGAATTTTTTTTTTTTTTAATGCACATCTACATCTTACAAGACCTAAATGATAACAAGTCACACTCCATTTTATTTTATTAATACTGGCCCATAGCAAAACCAAGCATTTTAAACTGCTTGAGAAACTTCCAACGAAAAAAAAACAAAAACCAAAAAAACAACAAAAAAAACAAACCTGTGTAAGGAAAAATGCCCATACAGCATTGGTGGTATACTCTTTATTGTGCATGTGGAGAGCAAAGTGAAGACCCCCTGTACTCCTCGGTCTTTACATGTAAAAATAAATATTCAAAGCACTGGTTCTTTGTAAAGACTTTTAGATAATCCATCCAACCAAAATCAAATGATTAAAAATGCCTCTTTTTACAGCCACAGTCGCTCCTCAGGTTTAGACCTTGCCTGAACTCTTTGAAAAATGCATTTTTTGTTCATTTTTTTGTGTCTAGAATCTTCTACACACATTTTGAAATAACACTAGAGGGCAACAATGCATGGGATATTCAGAATTTATATACCTGAGAAGGGCTGAAATGTCTGGTCTTCGTTTGCTAAGTTAAACAAAATTTATCCTTCATGCGTTTGTTTTAATTTGAAATGGACTTGTGTAGAAATAGCAAAAGAAGAAAAAAGAGGACCAGGAAGAAAAAAATGCTTTCATTTTCAGAGTGCTGTGATATTTTTAAGAGAAAGTGAAAATCTTTATTTTTGAGAATGATTCAGGGAAGTAGTGTCACTTTGAAACAAAATGTTAAGGGATGTTTTAAGATTCCTGAATTTGTTCTGTATTTTGGTGAAACACTGACTGAGAAAATTTTCTTAGGAAGAAATGGGAGAAGAAGGAAAATGGAAAACAGAAGGAAAAAAAGCAAATGGAAAAAGAAAAGAAAAGAAAAGAAAAAGAAAAAAGTATAGTTATAAGCCACACAACTTTTCATCTCTTCATTAGAGGCATCTCACCTGCCTCTTACCCTTACTGTCGAGAGTCTTCATAAATTTTAACTTTAATTTTAGCAAGTAGATCTGAAAACTGGAAGTTTCATAAGGGAGGGGCAGAAGGGATTGGTTTGGTTTTCTTTGCTCTTGAATCTAATTTATCACATTTCATGTAGTGTCTTGGGCCATATATTATATCTGACAACTTTATTTGCTCAGATTGCTAATAGTAAATGATATTGTCTACAGTCTGGATTTTGTATGGTGCTGAAAAATAAAAATCTTTTTATCTTACTGCTTTCAAGACTTAATAATTTCAAAGTCTTTGGGTGGCTTTTTGTCCTGAATTTACAGCTGTGCTGATTAACATCTTCAGGGTGCATTTACACTAGAGAAGTTTTTACCTGAAACCTTTGTTTTGGGAACACAAAGAGCTGAAATAATGATTCTGGATTTGGTCTGGAAAAAAGAGATATAAGCATGAAGTGAACTTTTAATGGTCTGTAAGAGGGCACAACTGCATAGAAGAGTTTTCATAGCATTGCACTTCCTGCTAATTCAATAATAATAAGAGCAACGGTGCTTAACTCTTGTTTCACTTTCTATCAGCAGAACTCAAGTAATTATGCTAATTTCATATATTTAAGCAAGTGTTATCAAAGAAAGGAATGTAGCAGGACTAATTTTTGCCTCCTCTACTGAGGTTAGATGTAGAGGAGGGCCAAACAGCAGATAAACTCTTTTTTGACTCATCACTGAGATCTTCCTAAAGGTGAGATGGGATCATCCGTGGACATAAGTTAATCTTGCTATTTTGAGTAAAAGAAATGCTTGTTAGATTTCAAAGCCTCACTGTTTCTGTTTTCAGATATATAGCACTGAACTAGCACGTAGCTACATTAGTATGGCATATTATTAATGGTTGGCTGGTTCAAGCCAGGCAATTTAAAAGCAGCAGATTACGTTCTTCGTAAGAAAAGGAATAAAAGATCAGTCTTAAAATGCTCATCAGTCTAAGTGGAATTCATCTTTTAATTCCTACAGCCCTATGAAATTTATTCAGGTCATGATAGTGTACCTTTAGAGCTAGCGGACAATTCACGGGGACTGCTCAGAACAGACTCTGGGTTTTTGTGTAGCATGTAATAAGCATCTTGGCTGAAATAATTGTTATGAGGTAATTCATGTCAAATATAAGATGAATATGGCTCCTATGTTTTGAGCTTCTCCAAAATAATTACTGATATTCATTTGTTTCTCCATTATGTACTATGGTCCATAGGCCTACATTCACTTAGTCACTGGCAGGGTAAGAAAGGGGACAATGAAGATATCCACATTGGTCAGGTTTCCCTGAAGAAATGTTGCATCTGATGCTGGTTGTTTCAGTTAATCCAAACATAAAGATGAATAGCAACATTCATTTCATTTCATTCAATTCATTTCAACTATATATTATTAATTTTAAGCAGTCTAAGTTTTCTTTCAGACACTTTATATCATCCACATGTAATGACCCTTGCCCACGTAAATTAGGCAGGAAGATTTCATCCACTTACTGATGAACCCAGTTCTGTTCATTTCCAGGCTCTTCCACCAAAACACTGAACACGATGCTGATTTCTTTCTTAGTCTTCTAGAAGAAGTAATGTATAACCAAACTCTTTGGTGAAACTTGGAATATTGCCTTTCATCTCCTAAATGCTGACTGTTAACTTCAGGAATTTAAAGTGATTTGTTCTATTGTATTTATCTCTACTGTACTAGATTATCCTTCATTTTTGCACCGACCATTGTGGTTGAATGAGGTGATAATTAAACACATGCAGTCTATAGAACAGAGAGTGTTATTCAAAAGTAACCATCAAAGGTCACAGAATAAATACATTGACAACGTGCTAAGAAGGGAGATTACCCAAAGTCTTGACTTGGTGCTAGTTCAAATCCCAGAACACAAGAGAGTTTTTATTCCTTCTCAATCCCTTTGTTGTTTTGGGATTTCTATGTATTGCTTAGATTTAATTTCTATCAAAGCCGTCCCATCAACAATGTTGATGCTTGCTACATAAAATTCTCTTGTAAACTCGGGTCAGTTTGTACTGAAGAAGAAGGTTATCTGCGCTATTAAACCTTTGACTTCTTGTCTTTTAAAGAGATCATTTTGCATTTTGCTATGGCAGAGCTGTAATTAGATCTGTTAATTAAGGACAGAATGAACTTTTTAAAAACTCTAAACCCCCTTGCATTTTTGATAAGTTTGCTTAGGTTGCTACTGACCTTCATATGGGGTTTGCCACTGCTTATTAATTGTTAAATTTTAATTAGGCATGCTGATGAATGTGCTAGCCTTTGCAGTAAATAGAAGGTAGCTTCATTTTTAATCAGATATTAGCCAGTCTACAGTGAAATTATCTGCTTTCCTAGAACACAGTTCATAACATATTTTGAGAACAGTAATTGGTGATATAAAAAACTCAAACCCAAACAGATATTGTATAATGGTTCCCTGGTTCACAGACTGGATTGCCAGTGCAAGCTGAACTATGATGTTGGATCTTATAAACATTCCACAGGCACTTGAACTAAATTACTTTAGCAGCTGGTCAGATATTCCTGGTATTTTTATTGAAACTCATCAAAAATATGTTTTCCAGAGAAGAATCATCCCTTCCTACAGAAGATGCAGGTCAGACTAGGGGTGAGAGGGGACTGGAAAAGTAGTAGGATGAAGAGGAAGATCACTTGTCATGCCTGAGGGAGGTGAAATCTGCAGCACTAACAAGTAACCTGCTTTTCTTTGCCAGTAACCTGACCTATGCTTTCATCTGTGTGACCCATCCAGGGACACCACAGAGAAACCCACCAAGAAAGTTATGGAGCAGAGTAATGGGAACCTATCCCAAATGCCACTGAAATCAGAGTACCAGAAATAAAAATAATTCTTTCAGATTGATCAATAGCCCCATATCTGAAAGAAATGGCAAGTACCTATCCTGTTTGATTACTCTAGTAGAATCTGTAACCACCCTGCACTTCATCCCTCACACAGCCTCTGTGAAAGATCATCAGAGAATCTTTTCATGATGCGTGGGATATGTAATTAGCTACATCCTTTACCAGGAAGACAGAGTTAGCAGTTGCCAGCTTGTAATATCACATAGTCATGTACAGAACTTTATCCCCAGTTTCAGTACCATAACTTTAAACTGTGCAGCAAACTGAAAGCACCAGAGACGGGCACTGGAGTTCTGGTTCAGATAAATTTCACCCATCCTTTCCACCTAGCCCCTGCCAAACTTCAGAGACCGACAGCACTCTCTTATTGAAGACCCACTATGTACATAGTAAAATGCTATCATGCTCAATGCTGATTTCCTAGCTGCTTTACCATTTGCCTTGAGAAAGAGTATATATAATTTACTTTTTACTGGGAAACTCAAGTATCTGTTCCCAGTGGCTGGCTAACTAGATAATTATGATGTTATCTGTATTATTAGTAATAAAATGCAACTTAAATTTCATTAGGGATGATCCAAACAGGTTTTGAAAGCAGCTGAAGTGCTCTGCTCAGAACAGTGTGTGTAATGTCGGGGGTTCCCTGTCCTCTGACCACCTCCAAGCATGTGGTCACTGCTGTTTGGTTTGATGCCAGTTCTTCAAGTGCTGAGTGCTGCTTTCAAGATTTGCACTGCAAGCAGCAGGGCTGATGACTGACTAGCTAGGATGATTTCAGGCAGTCATGAAAGTACCAGTTTTCAAAGGCTGGAGCTTTGGGAGCATTCTAACATACTGTGGGAATATTTTGCCAGTGGTACACCTAACTGCTAACTGGCCTTGCAATGATGAAAGGCACGAGAATTCAAATACAGTAGGCAAATGAATTTTCTGGGTCCTAATAAGTATGCTTTCCCAGAAAACAAGTTTCAACAGACTCCTGATGTGGGACTCAGTGATACGTGTTTGATTATCTCCTAACACTGACAGAGATCTAAGCTAGTTTTCAGAGTGTTTAAGCAACCTATCTGCTGTTAACCCTGTTTTATCCACAGATGTTCCTGGCAAGTCTACTGAGAATCAATTCTTTTTCTTTTGAAATCACATCTGATTGCATGACTGGCTTCACTTTTCCTTGCAATGAAAGAGCAGGAGAAATGTCTGAAAGCTTTATCCCTTACTGACATAAAAATGACATTACATCTTCAGCTCAGGATGGGGCATGCCTCATCTCATACTCCAAGACACAGGCTAATGCATCTTATGCAGCACTGTTGTTGATTTAAGTGCAAACCAACACTCTAGAAATACAGTTGTTACTGCAGCAGAAAATGAGGCATGAAATAGAAGCCACATATCAGTCTTTTTAATAATGATCTCCTCAGAGCCATATTAACGAGCTGGAAGCAAAGAATTATGGTTGAGCAGAATTTCTTTCCCTTGAACTTAGATAGCAGCAGGACATGAAGGAGCTGTAATAGAATGTTATTTTACAAGAAGTAAATAATGTAATAGAGTCTATAAGGATGTCAGCAGGAGAGTTAGAACTGTCATAGCATAATCCTGACTTGAGCAGCAATGTGTGAAAAAGTAGCCTGCAGCAGTTTTTCCAGTACTTCAATAATTTCTGCTTTCTCACTGATCTTTGTTTACTCTACTTACCTTGTCAAAAAAATGTTTTACCTTATGTTAAAATGCAAGTTAAAAGAGGGAAATGTATTCCCAGAAATCCCAACTTTTCAAGCATACATATATATATATATATATATTTTTAGTTATGGTTGTGGAAAAGCTGGGAGAATTGTATTCTCTTCACTTAAAAAATATGAAGAGTAGTAAAACTATAAATAAAAAGAGAAATCCTATGACTTTGTTGCTTTTCCCCCCTTCTTCTGATGAATAATTCAAAAAAAATGGCTGTATTACACCTCACATTCTTGTGATATGATGGCAGTTTTTCTAGAGAGTCCTCAAATGTAAGCTCAGGAGGGTCATGAAACTCCACAGTTACCATTACTGGAATACAACACCTCCTTCCAAGATACTGCAGCACCTTTTTATCATTATCAAAACAAGCCAGAGAGGACAAGTTTGCAACTAAATAAATCACTACATAAGAAACTGAAGCTACAAAAAGGAGGATGGGGGCTGAATCTTTTTTTTATTTTAAATCACTGTTACAGGAATGTATTAAAGACTCAATTACAAACTATACTTAACTTCCATGATAGCTCTGTTCCTGTCCTGGTACCATGTGAAGTATTCAGAGCAAACATCTCCAGAAGAATATTGTCATCAGTCTTTCCTGACTCAAATTAGATGTTCCTTTCAACAGTATCTAGGTGCCTAAAAATGAAAGTAGTCTCCTTTCCAGATTGTTGCTTCCATTACTATTTTGCTAATTGGTGCTGTGGCATAACCCAAGATCTCATGCAATTCTCTCATCCCCATCCTAGTCACAGCCTCAGGAATAGTATGCCATGCTTTTAATTCTAATTGTGTTGGCTCCTCTAAGTTTGAGTCAGACCTTTAACATCAGTTTGGTGTAATGTGTTTGTATGGAATATTTGTCTCAGCTTTAAGGAAATACATTTGAAACCTTTCACTGAGAATATGAGATATTGCATTGTCCTTGAAATTGTGTTAGGTCCTTCAAAGCCATTTAATCTCAATTAAAGCAAAGCATACAAGATAAGGTGCTCTGAAGATGCATTAAAGCATGTTATAGTGCCAAGCCTCCATGCTCTTTGACACATCCTAAAAGCTCTGTGGCGTTGGTTTAAAGGTATGGTTCAAAAATCTCCCCGTGACCCATTATCCATGGATCATTAGTATAATTCAGAACTATTACAGTGTATTGTGCCAATGCGTGCTAACAAGAACTGCTAATGTACGAAGTCTTGACATGATAGATTGTAATGCCTCTGGCTCTGTCATGTCAATGGAAGCTTATGCATTAAGTAAAACACATCAGGGGATCAGATAGCTAGAAGAATGAGAAAGGACTACAAAGCCTTTTAATTCAAAATCACCATTTGTAATCTATGCTGGAGCTGCAAAGCTTGACCTTGGATGGATGGTCAGAAGTTTATCTGATAGAAGTTCAGCATTCTCAGTGCAGTTCTTCCACCACAGGACAACATCCTTCATATGATTCCTACTGGGATCCTAAAGACTGCAGGCGATATGAAACCTGGGCTACTCTCACAGCTGAGTGAACACAAGACATTTCAGGGCGACACAAGCAAGTTTATGCTGCCATTGATTTTCCTCTGCTAATTCAGAGGATAAACAGAGGACTCAATTCTCTAGAGTTATCAATCTGGCACCTTTCAAGCACATTTAGATTGGCATGGGCTTTTGTTTTCTATTTTCTTTCTTTTTTTCCCCTTACTAATTACATGTTAAGTTCAACAGTGTTAACAGATGTCACTAGAATATAATTCCCAAGGATTTCAAGAGCAAAAAACAAGGAAATAATTGATGGAGGAAAAAAGTTTAGCCATCACTATTGTTTGGAACTGTAAAATAAATTTCTTAAATGCACAGTTCAGAGGTGGTTTTTATACAGTTGTTTTGTTGTAAGATTTTGCCAAAGTTGCCAACAAAATGTTGAATGACAACCACACAGGAAGATAACAGTGCACCAGTGGGAATTCACCTACTGCAAAGATGAAAAGCGTTGGCTCATGGTTTTTGCAGTGGTCTCACCTCCATGTCTATAATTTGTTTCATAGTAACTTCCTAGTGTGGCAGAAAGAGTCCTATCAGTGACGTGCTAAAAACTACAGTAATCAAGAAATACATCAGTACCCCTATATTCTACTTCTATTTCCTACTTCTCTTTTGGGCTTTGAAAATCATTTTCATATTTCTATTCTCCTTAATCTGTTAGCAGTGATTTTTATTATTACTATTATTTTTTTTTTTTACATAACTCACCTACTACATAAATTTGTTAGTGCATTTATTGCTGGTTTAACTGATAAATCTAAGAAAAGAATTAAATAGGACCCTTTAGTAATTAATGCCTACTTAGATTGCAGTATAATAATGATCTCAGAAGCACAGAGTTCCCACAGCTCTCAAGGAAGTCAGGGAAAGCTGAAAAGATTAAACCTCTCTGAAAAAAGAACACTTTTAGATAGATTTCAGATAGATCCACACACGTGTGGGCATACATGTTGAAACTGATGCCTGCAAAATGTATAACTTCAGGTACATCAATCATTAATTCGTAGTTGAACTTCTTTTTGGAGTTCTGTTACCATTAAATTTGCCTAGGTATTTATGAAACTAACATACATAAGTAATTTTTGATATGTAGCTGTTTAGGACTTGGCAAAGCAGGTCATAAACAAGTAAGCATGCCATCATAAGAACACTCAATTTAGGCTACCTGTGAGGTTCATGTACATAGACTTTTGTTTGTTTAATGTAATCTAGGCCTACTACCAAGAATAACACAGATAAATGTAGAAGAACAATCTGTGAAAATTGGTTTATATGTAAGATGGGAATCTCTGTGACCTTTACTAGAAACTGTTTTTATCTTTTGCGAGATCACAGTGCTGGAATTGTATCAGCACATCTGGTTCAGACAAATCCCTCCTGCACATCCTGAGCTGGCTGCCTCAGGCAGGTCTGGGAGCCCTGCGGCCAGGCCAGCCAACAGCCAGCAGAAACCTGGCCAGAGAGAAACTGCCTTGTCCAGCCAGCTGAAAACATGGGAAAAGCAGTTGTGTATCTGTTTGCATCCCATCCTATTTTTTTTTTCCATTTTTTTCCCTCCAGCATTGCCCTGGTCTTTGGGATGAGGTCTCCCCATTCTGAGTGTGGTATCAGGGAGCTACTACCCCACTTGGAGGAAACTTACTAGAACCTTTTCCCCTGATATTTGCCCACAGGCTTTGAAGTCTCAAACACGAAAAAAGAAATTGGCCAACTATATGTCTACTCCATGCCATGGAAAAAAGCAGTTCCAACAAAGCAAATTTTGCACTTTTACCATTACAATAACATATTCTCCTTACTTAGTCCACTGTTTAAAACGTAAGTAGAACCTGGCTTTTATCATATGAGCAACCTGGTTAAGGCTCATAGCTCCACTACTGCTGGAACTATTTCAGTGATGAACTGTAGATGGAGTTATTAACCCACCAGAAGCATTTGACTGAGGGAAAAGGCCCTCAACACATTCCTCTCTGAAACATTTCTAAGCTCTCAATTGTTTGTTGTACTAAAACAGTATATTTAAGAGCATAGGAAATGCAGCAGGCTATTTGAGTCACTGAGGGATAGGACAGGTACCTGGCTGAAAATATCACATCCCTTTTTGTCCATATACCACCTCTCACTTCTGAATGCTTCCTTACAAATTGTGGATGGATATAAAAAGATCAAAATTCATAACTCTTAAAAGGAAAAGGAGAGATCTCAAGATCGAAAACCAAACTAATACATAAAAAAAATTCCTAGAAATATAAACAGCCTGGACTAAGCTTAATTTTAGACAGATCACTTTATCTACCTGTTTTGTCTTTGTTTTCAACTGTTTTTGAACTTAGACAGTGACCCTTGTTTACCAGCATCACCATTGGACAAACACAGTCAAAATCACCTTCATTTTCCAAGACATGCCTATTGTGTACTGAAAAGATTAGGATTTCTCTCCCTGTGGAACAGTTTTTTTTCTCTCAATTGCTACGTACTTGCATATTTCTAGGGAGCAGAACACTCAGTCATTAGTAGGTTAAGAAAATCCCCTGGAACTACATCATAAGCAAGTTTTATTCCTGTTCAGTGATTTATTTAAATGCAGTTATCTCTGAAGGATAAGAAACAAATCCTTAGGGTAGTCATAGCAGGAAGGAGTTAGAGCACAAGAGGATTTTTCACCTTCAGATTGAATTAACTGACAGTATTCTAACACGAGGATAATCAACCTGGATGGCCAACAAAGCATTTTCTGAAGACTGCAGCACATGACCAGCAGAGATGCTCTGCTGACCTGAAGGTGTTTTGGGTAATCAATCTGAAACTTCAGCTGTGGAAGTAAGTGAATTTTAGCACGGACTGCTGGGGCTGATAACAAACACCCAGCCCTAAGAGGGATCCTGGAGAGCTGTTTGCTTTTAAGACACTCTTCATCTTCTCCACCTCTATCCATTTTACAAGGGGTTTGGTATACATTTTCTTATCACTCTCAGCAATATGAAGCTATCAAGATACAGTTTGTACAGGTAGGGAAGCTGGCCTAATCTCTTCTAGACAGCTGCTCTCAGCAACTAAGTGCCCAGAGAAACATGGAAGTGTTGTTTTGCATGGGAAGATCCACAGGTGAACCTCTGGAGCAAAGGGGGCACACCAAGCAGGGCACTGCTGCTGATGCACTGCACAAAGCAGGAGACACTGCTCTGTGTTTCAAAGCATCCCTTCAGTGCCCTGAAGGGCACATTTGTCACAGAGCCTGCAGGCAAGCTAGCTTAAGGGGTTCTCATCCTTCAGCTGGACCTACTCTCCTCTCTTCCCATCAACTTAGGGTATTAAGGAAGGTGTAAGATAAGCAATTTGCTTGGAGGTCAGTGTAACTTGTATCTTTTCAAGACTCATGTAGATTTCCTTTATGCTTTCTCAACATGAATAAACACACAAATACTTGCTCCTATACACAAAAATGCACCTATTTGTACACACCTAATCTGTACATGCCCAATTGCCTAAAATCAGACCTTTAATTTACACAAGATCATTGCAGGAGATTGACTAATTCTGAAAATTACCACGAAGATAGTCATTATTGTCCAGCAGAGGAAGGTTGTCCTAACAGCTTCCACCCAGGCTATTATAATAGGAACATATACAAGTTATAATGCAGATAATACCACGATATTAATTGCACACAGAAAATCATCCCCATTTCTAGGCAGCATGAAGATCATGCTTTTTAGCTGTCTTAAATGTATGCAGGGTTACTATTTTAAAATAAAATGCCTTGAGAAACATTCGTTATAATCATTACGATACTGAAATTGCTTGAACTAAAAAAACATCCACATCTCGTGAGACAAAAAGTTTGATTGCTTGCTAAAAGAAACAAGCCTTAATAATGTATTCTTGTTAAGATCCTGCATGGGAGAACTAATTGAAAAATCTGCCTGATTCTCTGTTACTCTATGCACATTTTGGATTGCTCTGATAAAACAGCCTGAGATCATTTACACTGTTGATACAGTATTGCAGAAATATGAGTTCAGGCTAATATTTATATACTAGCAAATGTATAACGTTTTTGATACAGTGCATTAAAAAGACTGTAGAATTGGCAAGCAATATTTAATAGAATGGATGATTGCTATCCTGAGTACTTTTGACTGTTGCAAGAGCAGAGCTGTAGTGTATGTTTACCTCTGTTAAGGAACACTAGAGGTCTCTCTAAACCTGTATCCTCTTTATGCCATTTCTCTTTCTTTTGGAGTCCTTGTATACGAACACTCATTTTGGACCACTATTTATGCATTGGACAATTTACCTTATATAACCTGAATGCTTATTGTGTAACACCCACTTATTGAATTAATTGTTTAATGGGCCAATTAACTTTAGCGATTTCTCTAAGCGCGCAAATGAGATCATTCTCTTCCTCTACATAATACGACACGATGTAATGCAAAGTTAAAGGAGATTGGATAGCTTTAGTCTTTCGGGCATGATCCAAGAGTTATTGCAGGCTGCAGGACTTCTGATATTGACTCCAGCTGCGTCAGGATTTGCAAAAAGCCACTTTGCTACAATAGAGATGTCCATTATCTGTATCACTTTAACAGAATCATGCATCACTCCACTAGCTAATTCACAGTTTAGTGTTAACTAATCTGTCTTACATTTTGTAGTTCTTTCCAGACCATTCAGCTGGTTGGTTTATTAAGCATTTTTCACACTCTTTTCACATTTAGAAAACCTGTTTTGCACACTCAGATGGCACTCACTAAACAGTGTTATCAACAGAGCACCTGCTCCTTGAAGCACAGAAATTCCTTCCCTTGTAATAAATACAGCATCTTAGGCTGACTCCTGTAGGAGCATACATAAGGATCTGCCTCAGCACCATTGTCATCCCTATATTAATCTGTGTAACAATGCTGCTGCACCTTCCAGGCTTTTCTCCCTCTCCTCCGCTGCAATTACCCTTGGCAGGAGTTGCAGGCCTCCAGCACTCTGAATTTGCAGCAGGACTGTGCAGGACTGCAAAACAAAGGGCTCTCTCCCCTCACCTCCTGCAGAGTCCTGTCCCATTTCAACCTCCTTTCTTCTTCCTATATCACCTTTATCACCAGTTGTTGGAAAGAACTGAAATGCTTAGGATTAGACAAAAATGTTAAAATCTGCCTTAACATCCACTGCCATCCAAGGGTCTAGAATTTGGCTAACTGACCAGATGGATCAGTTAGCACATGCCCTGCTAAGACTAAACAAAACATGACCACTTTTTCACAAAATGCTTAATTACACTGCAGAAGTCAATGTCACTGAATTTATGGAGTTCAAAAATGAGTTCAGAGAAGGCTTTAGAAAAGTTGATCACCACAAGTGGTCCATTACTAATCACTAAGTGTAGAAGTCCACATGCGTCAGTAACAAGTCCAACTCATCAGATAAGGGGAAAAGTTCACTATTGCACACATATTCCTTAAACACCATCCTTACCTTCCACCTCACTCCCTTCTAGGGGCAGGGTATTTCACAGAAAGGTGTTTGTGTTAAATTTACCACTCCAGCTGAGAAGAAAAACAGAGAAAAGGGGTATTCAGTTATGTACTTCTGAGTGAAGTTAGGGGCATGCAACACAGCTAAAATTTACAAGGAATAAGTTATTTTTATGTTTTTTAGATTCTCCTCCAAAGGTTAGAGACTTTGTTCCTGCAGAAAGTATCACGTCTTATTTCAGAACGGTTGGTTAATCATATGTAACGTAACCAGCAAACAATAATCACACAGCTTGAAGAAGACTAAGCTTCAATCCAAGTGTTTTTCTCCTTTCATTGACAGGAAATCAATCCTTTCTGAACCAATACATTGACCTATCACTCACTAGATTACCAGCTATGGAAATCAATACACAATAATATAAGACAGAAGTTTGAAAAGCTTTTCTTCTGTGTTCAACCCAGGCAGACTAGAAGGATTATAAGGGTAATTTTGAAACTAAGGGCACTGCAGTGTTGCTTTTGTTTTGCAAGGCAAATGCCAGTTCTACAAATGTAATGTCAACTGATGGCAGCTCAAGGCTATATCCATTTTTATTCCACAAGCGTACCAGGAACTAGCAGTGCCAGGAGGCTGCTACAGAAAATGAGAGGATCTAAGCAACTACTTGTTTATGTATGTATTGTAAATATTCCTCTGGTAAAACATGGTAGACACAGCACTAATTGCCCTTATCTGCTTACTGACTTCTGTGGCTGCATCTACTCAATGTCAGGGATGAGGGAGCTATTTGTTTAGCAGTCACTGTTTTGCCCAGTGAGTGTCTCTCTCAGTCTGGCTTTATCTTTCAAGGGAACTGGATTTTCTCAAACAAAAACAAAAACAAAAACCAAAACCAAAACCAAAAACAACAACAACAAAAAAAAAAAACAACCAAAAACAAAACCAAGCAAACAAATAAAAAACAAAGAAAAAAACCTAAACAAACAAAAAACCCCACATCTGATCTTCCTATTTTTCTTCTCATTCTCATAATCAGCCACTCTTCTGACATAGACTTTATCTTCTTTTTCCCACTATTATATTTTTAAAGCTAGAACTCTAACTCAGAAGTATCAGGAGAAAATGCCTTTCCAGCTTAGTTCAAAATTATAAAATATCAGTGTGGGCCTTTTTTTCATATTCAGTAACTTCTCTTAAATCAGTTGAAACATTTTGTGCCCTTTAAAACATAAACATTTCTACTTTTATTCCTAAGGATTTTTTTCTGTTGAACTTCTGAATTGCATTTAAGCAAATTTCATCTCTAAACCAATTGAAACGATTGTTTTCTTAAAACTAAGAATGCAAAACTTAAATTTTATATAGTTTTGCTACTTTGGGCAAATAATATTCTAATTTTATGGAGATCTGCAACCTGTGATCATTAACCTAAAATGACACTTCTAATAAATTATTATTCACCCAAAACTATTGCTTGTCCGGAGTTAATTCTCTGGTTAGGCGGATGGACCATCCATGACAACGTCCACATGATCATTTCACCATTTTTTGCATCCCAATGGCTTAACTGATGTTGTGTTTGGATAATAATCTGTAAAAAATAACTTCATTGGTGATAGTCTACCACTGATACTGAACAAGCATTACTTTCGAACAGCATTTTGAGAACCCTACCACAGTCCTAGATAAATAGACCAATACCACCACAAATCTATCTGTTGTTATTTTACACTGTATAACTTGGTTTTAAATGGGATATGGTTTGGCTCTGAATATTTTCATTTAGACTCCAACTGGTTACATGCTGTTACCGTTAAAATAACACTGGGTAGGGAGAGCAAATTCTAGATAAAGACAGTGAGATAAATCTTTGCTACATGTGGAGTTACACAATCTTTAAAATGAATGCAGCACAAGATGTCATTTTCTAAAGTCTTATCTGAGCGAGTTTTAGAGGTAAGAAAATTAACATGACCTCACCAAAGTCTGAAAAACATAAGCTGAAGTACCAGGATTCGTGGATTTTAAATTAAAGAGACAGAGCTATGACTGTGATTTGCATTGCTCAGGCCAAAGAACTTCATCCAGTAAATACTGCTATTGAAAGAATTATTGTTTCCTTCCATGTAAGTAATCCTTAGATCCCGTAAGTTGTGGCTAAATTATAGCACACCTTTCAGGAAGGCATCTAGTTTCTTTCCATCCTATAATGCGTATGAGTCCAGGCATAAAGCCTAATAAACCATCCTCTATTCCATTTCATAATGATAGAACTTAATCCTGCTATGATGTGAAAATAAACTTACATTGCTGTGATGTAGCACTCCCAAATGCCAGTGGACTTAACTCTTGCCAAGAATTCTACCTTTACTCTATGAGATACATATTTCCTCACTAGCGATTACTGAAAGAAATCTGTCAATGGGAGGACCACTACCTACAAAAGGAGAAGTAGTTCCCTTTTGGTTCTTTTCGCAAACTGTTGAGACACTTGGTGGCATTAAAAAAGTGAACTAGAGGTTGGAAGAAGGAGTGAAAAAGACAAAAAGAACAAGAGAAGGAGCATGAAAAGATCTCAGATTTATCTTGTGGGCCTCAATGGAAACGTTTTGAAAATAACACACTGAACATCGGAATGTTACCCTTGGCCTTCCTATACCATCAGCAGGGAGAGCTATATCCCTGTGGTTGTAGAACTCTGGTTAAATAAGATCTGAATCATTTTCAGATGCCTCTTTATATCCTGGAACATACAGCTAGAATGGGTATATTCCTTACCTAGGTACTGGTTTTGTGAGTAAATTTGAACATGAACTGCAGTTAAGTGTCTAGCTAAACGTAAACTGAAAATGGTCCTATATTTATTTTACTGGCAGGGATCTGAAATCATCTTGTAGCTTAATGTGCATTTCTATTACATCACTACAAAATAAAATGTGTTCAATAAGCTGAATCCCAGCAAATCCAGGGTGGGGAGAGATTTTTGTTGTTCTAGTAGACCTAACTAGATGGTGACTTATGGTGACATAAGCAAATAAAAGATGTCCCAGCTGCAACCCATTCTCCCTTCTGATTCAAGATTTTAATTTGAAAATGGCTATTTTTAGGTTAGAGCTCATTTGAGGTTGTTCTCTGTCCCCAGCATGTAGCTGATTGCTGATAACCCGTTTGGGGGGAGTAGGGCTGAACTAGTGCAATCTGCAAACATTACGAATCAGATTGACTGAAAAGCAGAGCAGAGCTGCAGAGACCTTTCTGAGATTCAAGTCTGATCTCTGATACTCTCTGCCTTCTCTTAAAGATCCACTCTTTAGTTATAAGTGACACTTCTTTCACATTTTAAATAGCTGGCAGAAAATAAAAAGGAAAAGACCCTAAAATGCTTCTGCCAGACAAGTCAATGCATTTAAGATTAAGCTGAACATTTCTGTACATCTGTGACCTTTAAAATCTGTTAGGAAGGTGAGATGTTAGGATTTAGTCTCAGCCAGGTGATTGATATTTTTTTCAACTGTAAAGTAAAGCTATAGTCTGTAGTCTAAAGTCTATTTATAATCTTTAACAGCACTTGTTATAAAGATACAACTAATTTCTATGTAAAAATAGCCTGGCTCGGCAATAGTATGGTATATTTAAACAAAACAAAATGAGGACCAGGATCTTGCCTCCAAAATACTTATTAAAGAGCTGTCAATAATAGTCCTGCATCTGAAGGTGCTTTGTTAATATGAAAATTTGATAGTATCCTTGTAAGATAAGTGTCGATAAGGATATTCTATTGATCTATTTATTTTCTGAAAGCAATTGGCAGTGACAGTAAACAGGAGCAGAAGTAGCTTTGCAGGTCGGGTATTTGTTTCTCAAGGTGCCCCCAGAGATGTATGGCACCCTATACCAGTCACAAATGTGTGCTTGTGCACCAGGACCAGTACAGGAGATAACCGCCTATTGGTAGCAATGCTTAATACAGCCCCCTTTCACTCTCAACCTGATATGCTCTACTGGTTCATTCCTGACAGGCTCCGGGAAAGGTACACAGACAGATATAAATATCTGTTTGGCCAGGCAGCACTTTTTTTCTCTCCTTGGAGAAGTAATTGGTAGGAGGAGGCAGGAGATTTTTGGGGTTTGCCAGTATATTTATGCCTTTATGGAGTGTCACAATGAGACTTGCTGAGGGAAGTGAAAATTGGTAGCTGTGGGGCATGGGTTTGTAGTCAGTGAAGATATCAGTATGGACAGGCAGTTACACATGACTCAGTATATCCTCAAGCCAGAACCTGAACCAATCAGCAGCATTTATATTCAATGGTGGAAAGTGGGCAGTTATCTCAGTGATGATTCATTAAGGCTTCAGTGAAGTTAGATGCAAAGCTGAAACTATGCCTACTTGGTTTAGACAAACCATTACCCTTTTGTGCAGCCTGCAGCACCCTGCGGGTTCTTGTCTTCCCTCTTAAATTCAAGGGAAGTTTATGCTTTTATGTTTCTGTGGCCACCAGAATGTGAGTAGATGTGGGATCAAAGTAACAAAATGATCAAAATAACAAGAAAGAATGTCTAAACATGAAGCTTAAAATTTCTGAAGAGACCTAGAAAAGGAAGTTTCTAAAATTATGCAGTTTCCAGGCAGTTCTTAGTATCTTTTTCCCCTGTCGTATTTGTCCTAGTGCATTGCTACTGCATTTACTCTAGTAAAGGACTTCATGTAGGTTCAGTTTCATTGTAAGGTCATTATATTACAGCAGAATTTTCAAAAGGGGCTGCTCTCCCACTGGCAGGATCTAATGGACATTGTGTGGTTCCTAATAACACTACTGAAAACACCCTATCTAAAAGCAAGAAAAAGCAGTACTTAAATCTGCTTCTTTGTCTTTTCTTTTGATGATTGGGTACTAGAAGTAGACTAGAAACACTGAAATTCTGATTAAATTTCAGTGGAAGATAACAAGACTCCAAGGCTACTGTACTGCATCAGTAAAGAGGCTCATTTCTGTCAGAGCCTGCTGTACACTGTGCCACTGGTGCAGTCTAGCTAGAAATGAGCCATGACTGCGCTGCTGAGACTCCCTTAGACTAAAGTGGTCTTTGGAGTAGAACAGAGTGGGAGCTGGAAAACTATCAAGCAAATTGCCAGCATGCCACTGTACTTTTCAAATCCTTGATTTCTGAAGGTATGCCAAGAAGGGTCAGTGCCAAACCTGTCAATTATATACTTGATTACACTCTTCAGATAAAGCTCTATGTGATCTTAATCTACTTACCTGGACCTAACAGCAAGACAGGAACAACTGCAGCCTGTGGCCATCAAATGCATGCACGGCAGTTGCAGCCATTGTACAAGTATGCTGCTTTTGATATTTGAGCTACCAGTAATACTGCTAACATTGTAAGAGCTGTAATCTTCCATATGCAGGGTGAACATGCTGTAGTGGTAAAAGCTGATGTTGCTTTGGCTCAGTAGGATCAGACCTGGAAATATTGCCTTCATAGCTATGGAAGAGGGTAGGACACTCAGCACAAAGACAGGAACTCCCTATTTCTTTAATTTGGTGATGAGATTTGTTTTCTTGATAGAAATATCCACCATACCTCTGAAGAGATAGTGATCTAAAAATGTGTTTGAAAAGTTGCATTAAAAAAAAAAAATCAAATCTGTATATATAACAATAGATTTATGAAGTGCAACAGCCCTAAACCTTTCTGTCAGATACGAAAGATCAGATTTGTAAAATCTTAATGTGTCTGGCCACAAAATGATGGCAAAAGAGAATGAAAGAAAGAAATTGAAAAAACAACACTTTCCACCATCTAACAGAGACATTTTTTTTTTTTCCAGGGAACAACCTAATATTCTCTTAGCTTTGTGTGCACTAAAAGAGGCTGAAGAATACCAGTAAATCAGGTCTCCTGCATTCACTGGAAAAAGAGATACAGCTCAAATTTGACACTTTGGCACTTCAATGTCAAAAGGAAACACATTCTTGGTGCCTCAGAGCTGCTTCAAGTTTTCCAGTGCAGGAAAAGGTGGAAACACTGTATGAGTTTTTGCAGGCTGATCCCTCTGGACATTCAGTCCCACCCTGCCAGTCAAGCCGAATGGATGTGCTCCTGGCTGCTATCCTCTTTGTCTGCCCTTTTGTCTTGGATACGACCGCCTCATGGCTGGCATTTGGAGCGATAGCCCTGCTTGCCCCCTCCGGCACAGAAACAGTTCCCCTTGATCTTTACCCCAGGGATAAGTTCTAGCCCTCTGCATCTATGAGAACAGTCTCTATCACTACCTACATGCCTTTTTTTCATATTCAGTAACTAGAGAAGTTGGTCATGAGGTTTTGCTCAAGGGGATTTTCACATGAAGGAGATGTTATTGAATTTAACAGTGTCACCTTCCTTATGCAACACAGCAGCATTTGTACAGTGACAAAGTAAAGCAATTATAGACAAAAGAGCCTTCTAGACTACGGATGTCCCAGTAACGAGGTGTAAATAAACTAGACAAATTTAAAAGCACATGAGAGTTCAGGTACTGAAATGAAATCTCAGGTAAGCACCCGTATACCATTAGGATTCAAGTATAGCACATGATTTTGAAAGGAACCAAGCTATATCACGTTGGGGCTGGCAAGGTTCTGTACATTAGAAAAGAGTGGAAAGATAAATATAAGGGCTTTATGTGGGCAAGCAAGAAGCAGTTATTAACCAATGTCTAAAACAAAATAGTGAATCAACAAAATGGAAGAAAGTTTGGTTTCATTCTGCATACTCAGAATTTCTCAGCCTCTCTGAAAATATTGCTGGAGTAACACAGCCCATGTATTTCACTTATCTGAAACTCACAGGATCATTTGCTGTTAAATCTTGATAGGAAAACATTAATTCCTAGTGCTACGTCTCTCAGAGAAAGAAGCAGAAATGTAAAAACCACACAAGTAGCAGGTAAACATCCCGGCTACTAAATCTTTCTCTTCATGTCTGGCCTTTCTATTTTGGTTCTTTGCTGAAAGGAAGTACAGGACCATACCTAAGAAACATGACTGTCAGCATTCATTAAGACCAATGCTTAATCTCGGTTGACAACATCAATGTCAGAATCGTAGCCGGGAGCTGGCAGCATTTCAATAGAGGATTCTTCTGAGCTCTTACACACTACTTCAATAAATAATCCTACCGGGAAATATGGAGAAGAGCATTTAAAATGATTTTAGCTGGCACGTCACTACAAGGTTGAACCATCATGTAGTGATGTGCCCACTGCCTAATTCCACTGTGAAATGTTGAAATACAGCTTTTAGCTCCACGGAAGCATGTAGGCCTCTATTTACATGCAAATTGATGCTATTCATGTGTGAACTACAGCAGGTACTGACTCTGCCAGATGGAATAATTTGGGGATAGGCCCATTCTCTTCTGCTGAGGGCTGCATGTATCCACACTTACTGTAGATAATTGTTGGAGTTTCTATGTCACCATAAGTCCCAATTAAATATCTGTTTAAATAATTGACTTTTTTTTTTTTTCCAAGTGAAATATCGTCACGCACACAGCAGCACAGACTAAAAATAATTACAATAATCACACTTGCAATACCATTAGTAAGAATAACATCACTGGCAGGAATAGTGAAGCAGGTGGTTCAGGGCAGAGCATCAGGAAACCTGGAAATGTCATTGCCCAGTGATTTCGGACTTGCCATTTCATCTTGTCATCTCTTCTCCCATTTGTTTTCTGTGAACTATTCATGGAATAATACTTTGTTCAGTTTCCTGATTTGAGGCAAGCAAAACCACCCCAAACACTACTGTAACAGACATTAACATGCATTTTGCTGCACCAGCCCCCACATGACCTTCACCGGCAGTGAGGGTCACTTGATTTCAAACAATGACAGCTCCTTTCCACAGAATTAGGATGAAATTGCAAAGCAGTAGGTGGCTAAACTGACTGATGAAAACAGGCCTAGCTTGGCTGATAATGCTCTGTTTGAAGCACTGATATGCTTAATATTTGTTCAATCATAATCAGAAGAGAAATTAGGATTTCAGTGTGTGAACCTCCTCAACACACAGTGGCCAACCTTACATAAGGCAGCAACAAACACAAGACTTGGGAAGAATCAAACATAATCAGCTGATCTATTTACAATTGGAAGCTACAAAGGGTTTTTTAGCCAGTGATTTTCATTCTCTTGAAGCTGCAAAGACAGATTTTGACAGCTACACAAAGAAAAGGATTTAATTAAACTGAAGAAAATGAGGTAAACTTTGTGTAACAAAAGAAAGGAGGGAAATACACCTAGAGACTGGGACAGGATGTGAGAGGCTGTCCTTCCCTCCTGCTCTCCTTCAAGCCTGTTTCTGTAGTGCATGCTTCAAACCACACAACAGGGAGCAGCCTTGCTGCTTCCAACCCACACTGTGTGCGCTGAGTCTGCAGCCCAGGTTGTTATTATATGGGCAGCCCTCTGACCAGCCCTCCAGCAGACACCTTTCTGATTTTGCCCCAGCCAACCTGCTTCTGCAAAGGACACTGGAAATGTTACTACGGAAGGCAGTCAGAAAGGAGTGTGGCTAAGCCAGTAACGTTAGCTGCACATTCAGGAATCCATACATGGAAATTACCGAAAAAATCATACACAAAAAAACAACAACAACAAAAAAACCCACAGCCAAACAAAACCAAAACCAACCTGCCACCCAAACACACACACACAAAACAATAAAATCCCAACCAGAAAATCTCTAAGTTCGGGCTGAGTATCCAGTCATGAGCAAGGTTGGCAGAGTCCTTTCCTTTTCCAATATAACCTATTCCTAAACCATTTTTTGAGCATTTGGCTTCATTGCTCCCAGTCCTTGGAACTCTCCCAAATGCCTTTACATTTCAAGGTCTCGAGAGTTAGTGGATGGGTTTGCTTCACCTGTAAATGTTGGCTAGCACTGCAAAAGGTAGACAAAAACAAAATCACTGCAGTGGGAAATACAGCATCATCTTTGAACCACAGAAAAAATCCCTTTACTGTAATCCCTTACTCAGAGGATGATCATCAAAGTTAATTCTCCCTAAATACAATTTCCAAAAAGCCATTTAAAAATAAGATCACAGAATCATATATTGCTGCAGAAGAGAAAAGTAACATCTAAGGGGTAAGCATCATGTACAAAATGGCACACTTTCAGACACTAATGCCTCAATCTTTTTTTCATCGACAGAGATGAAGACACATCAGGAAATAGTCCTTTCTGGACTTTTTATTTTCTACATGTGATTGATTTTAGGACACTAGTCTTGTGGCTCTTTAAAATCCAATCTTTCTTTGTCAATTCTATGAGATCATAATAATTAGCTCAGAAAGTGGAATAAAGGGCACTACCATGAAATTGATATCCATATCTGTGACTGCTTGTCTCTTCAGCAGATATATACACTTTTGTGAATGGAAAGGTTTGATCTGCTTCTCTAGCTCACCAGGAGTTAATCAGCATACACTGACAGACCTGGCTGCTGTGTGATACACTGAAAAAATTTGAATGGATAAAAAACAATGAAAAGTTATTTCCTGCTCCACACTTCCACAGACATTAAAAATTATAATACTGGATTAAATGTAAAGTCCACTTAGTCCACTTGCATTCAGTCTCAGGATATGGAGAGAGTACAAAAAACAAGACTGTGCAGCTAAATGTTGTCTTCTCTGTGCTCACTAGTTCAGTCACTGTAACAAACCTGGATGATGTCACTTTTACTCAGGTGCATTTTCAATAGCCATTATCAAGTTTGCTTTTAATTTATATCTAATTTTATCTTTCTAAAAAACATGTAGCAGTGAGCTCCACAAATGAATTATATAGCTTGTGAAAAAGAACCTCCTCTTCTTTCTGTTGAATTAGTCACCCAGTTATTTTCCTGTTTTCCAGTCTTGCAAAACAGTAATTTGCAATACTTTTCCTTTGCATAATGCATGATTTTATGAACTTCCATGATCTGCATCACCCAAGCTGTTCATTTTTGACCTGAATATTCTGATAATTTCCCTATTGCCACTACACATGAACTTCCTTTCCAGGATCTATGACAATGTGTATTAGCACAAACTCTAGCTCATGGCCTGCTCATAACCTCCCTTCAATGGAAAGCTTCCCAATTTATTCTTACCCTTATCTTTTAACCATTCCTCAAATACAGAAGAGGACCTTCCCTCTTATGCTTTGACAGCTTAGTTTTTACAAGAACATCTCATGAGACATCCTGTCAAAGTTGTTGAATGAAAACCACTTGTATGAAATTTTTCTATTAGGAATTAAAATATTCAGGATCAGCAATCTATGGAAAATACTCTTTGATTTCTGGAGAAAGGAACTGTGAATCATTTATAGGATGCTTTCTGACATCTATGTCAAAGTAGATGCTGCAGATGTCATTAAAATATCATCATTTCAGTATCTTATCTGATGTAACATGTGTGAATAATGAAATGGCTTGTTTTCTCTAAATTGTATATAATCTCACTTTC
The DNA here is from genome assembly GCA_035772895.1 of Perdix hodgsoniae. NCBI lineage: Eukaryota > Metazoa > Chordata > Aves > Galliformes > Phasianidae > Perdix > Perdix hodgsoniae. Next base: position 2,534,316 of record JAPSGF010000045.1, on the reverse strand, counting down.
ACTTCTTTAATTTTTAGTTGACAATTAAAAGAAAAACTAAGATGACCCAGAATGAAATAGAACAAGATGAATTTGCCTTCAAGCATGTTTGGATGAGGCTGAAGGTAGATGCCTCACCTCACAAGAGACCCAATTCAGAGATGGAGGCCCTTGGCAATTCTCAGCAATACTGGTCCAGGTACAAGGAAAACAGACTCAAAGCAGTGAAAGATATTGCAGCTGCCTGAATCAGCCTTAACTGCTGTAGCTGATCTGCATTGCCATGACACATGTGTGGGATGTATTCTTCCAGGTACAGTCCAGGTTCCCTGCCAGTACCCTGGCAGTCACCTCCTGCAGCTCCCAGCCGCGCTGTAGCTGCCACAGAAAGTCCCACTCTGCCATATTCTATCCAAGCTTGGCATCCTTCCTTTCCAGAAGCCTAGCAAACAGAAACAAATAGTGTTCTGATGTAAAGCTGCTTCCTTTTAAACCTTTTAAGGGAAGAGAAATTGGAAAGAAAAAAAAAAGAAGGTGGGAACTGACGACCCCTTTCAACTACTTTCCGCTAGTCTATTCTGAAAGATCTCCGTCCTCCAGATTTCCTGACATAAAGTCTCTAAACCTTACGGGCAACATTCCCAGTTCTCTTCCCTTCTTACTTGCCACAGTCTTACTAGCTGCTGCCAGTCTTCCTCTCTTGTCACAACCTAGCTGACATCGCTACAAAACTGATTTTTTTCCCACACTGCCGAGAAGCAAAATAAAATGGAAATGTATTCTGCTGACATGGAGTAGGTCCTTGTCTGTCTGAAAAATAAGTTACCATGATTTGGAGATCTAATACAATAGGAGCAGAGAATATGTATGAGAAGGCTTTCACATTCTGTTTCCTTAACAGGTCAGGGCAGGAAATGATCTCATAAAACCATAATGCAAGAATTAGTAATGTCTAAAATAAAACTAACTCTTTACATTTTCCTACAATTTTGTCGAGAGAAGTATTTTTCATCTTGAAAAAATCCATGTTAGTTTTTATTTTATTTTATAACCTTCTGTTACTTCCTGATGAAAAATCACACAGAGATAAATCCAGACTCATCTGTGCCAAAAACTTAAGAATATAAAATATCAGAGGCATATTGTAAATTCCCAAAGCCATACATTGCTAAGCTAAGAATACCAGTGTTAAGATTACACTTAAAAGACATCTGCAAATACTAAGGCCAGTAAAGGTCATTAAATAAACTTAACATTTCCCTGTATTTCAAGAAAAATGAAGAGGCTGAATTCCTGCTGTAGATGCCAAGCCCACCCTGTTTCCACACTGCACTTACCACCAGTTTCACATAGTAAGTTATCATTATAGCAGAGAGGGTTCCTATAAGCTATACAGGAAGCTAGACAACAATTTTAGAATAAAAGCTAAAAAGGGAACTCTTAAAAGGCACAAAAATCCATGCAAATAGTCTAGAAACAGGGAAGGATAGCTGCTTGATAAAATGGAGAAATATAATTTTAGCATAATTTAACAGAACATTGTTGAAATTTTTCTTTTTCAGGTGTTTTGTGTTGGCTGGGAGCCATTTACTCCTGCACTGAAATTGAAGAGAACATTTGCTTCCTTGGTTTTCAACTCTAATATCTAACAGCACAAGCAGAGCTTTTGTTATGCATCAGCAGCTGCCAATATTTTAATGAAAGGCTCCAACAAGAATGGTTGTCTTTTGCTTTTGATTTATTTTTGCTGGCAGCTCTTCAGAGTTTCAGTCCCTGGTTCATATCCAGCCCTCTGTAGCTTCTATGCACAGTCCTCCAGGATCTCCCAGTATTCTCCCATTACAAACTGACTCACTACAGTCTCAGCATCTCTCAACAAAGTTTCCAGTTTCCGCCTTTTAAACTTTTGTTTTCAGCAATGCAAATTCTCAATTCAACCCTCATCTCCTAATAAACTGGAAGGAACAGTTTGTATCTGATATATTCATGCTTAATCTGGGCAGTTAGCACAGTTTATGTCCTCACCCTGTAGCCTGAATTTGTTTCTCAACACACAAGGTCTTTCTTTGCATGCTAGTTTAAAGTATTAAAAGTTTTAATTTTCAGTTCTCTTATCTTTTTAATTCTTGTATGAGCATGTATTTCACTAATTCTCCATCCAGAATGCTGTGATAGCTGTAGGCAAAATTTCAGGCATCTAAGTAAGCTTGTGCTTAAAACACATAAATCTATAGAAGTTAAATACATGTCTAAATGCTCTCTTGAATTGTTACCAACAAAAAGATCTGTGGACTCTTTGCACTGGACCCAGGTAATGCTTTATACTATTTGTACTATTTGTAACAACAGCACTTAACCTGCTTCTCTTCCATTGCAATATTGCTAGTTATTTTTACTATGTCAGTTCTAACTGGGGGAAAAAGCATTGATAAGTAATAAATGTAAATTAATTTGTACAAGAGTTTACAAAACTGTAAAGACAATATGAATTATATTCCTATTCATGACAGAATTTAAAAGCACAGAATTTACCCAGATTTTAAAAAAGGTCCTAGAGAGATTTGTACCTTCCCCACCTGTACTGGCTTTCAGGATTTATCTTGCCGTGATGGGTCTGTGGAAATATAATACTATTTGGCATACTAAATAGCATCACTTTCTTCTGATTCTGTTGGGTTTTAATGTAGAATAGAACAAGGAAATGTTAACCTCTCCTGTTCTCACTCCTTCAGTGTGATTTCTAAAACATCTGACACAGTCCCCTGCAAGTCCTTATTTCTCTGTAATTACATTAACATGATTAACATGCCTTCATCTGGGGCTTCATCTGGATTTCATCTTGTAAAGAAAAAAAGTCCTGGATGATTGAAGTGCCTTTTTCTTATGAAAACCATCTTCAAAGCCCTAACCTCAATGCTTCTAGAGATCTGTCAGCTTAGAAGTAACACCTAGCACCATCAAATAATTGCCATTATCACATCCAGGGCAATCACTGCCCCCTCCCCACCACACCTAGGTTTTCAGAAAACAAAAAAGAGATTGTTTTTCTCATCTTTAGAAGTTGTTAGCCATGAGTGTGACTTAGATTTACTGAATTACTCTACTGTAATGCCCCAGGAGGAGCTGGCAGAGATTGATTCCAGCCACACTGAGGATGACACATATCAAACTCTTTCACAGATGCTTATTCACCCATCAGATTACATAACATTGACCCTGGAATTGCTGAGAACTAAAACGAGTAAAAAGAGAGTTGGATGTGTTTTATCTGGGATGCCAGGTCATTAAGACTATTCTGGTAAGATATAACAGAATGGTATGATGCAGACTTTCTACCTCAGGCTATGAACTTGTCATCTTACAAGTGAAGTGACGCCAGTCTGCTTAACTGCTTGAGCAATAAATAGAAACTCTTTTTTAGCACATAATAAAAGCAATGGATAACTTCTACTTAACTTTTCCTTCTTCATTCCTTCTTCTAAAAGTGCCCTGAGCTCTGTTGGAGTGCTTGCTTAAGAATGTTTGCTGCTGATACTTGTAAGTAATTAGCCATAGTAATTGTGCTATCTTTCATGCCTTGAATGCCATTAATTGTTTACAAATACAATGTCCCTATCTCATGAAGTGGTAGAATATAAGCCATTTTTTGCAACAGAGACCAGTTTCAAACAACGTTGATGACAAGAAAGAAGAAAAGCTATATGTATCTCTTACAATGTCCCACAGTATATTATTCCAGTAAACTGGAACATGAACAAACACAGGACTTGGGTCAGCACTGTAGAGATAAGGTGTCAAATAGCCTAATGCTAAATTTGCATTCAGTTAGGTGTTCCACTTTAAGATGGTTACTTTCCTACGGCAGAACGCTGCCTTTGGCAAAATAGAGCAAATACAGAAAGCATACAGTTTTCGCTCCTCTATCATAAAGGCTGCTTCAGAATACACTACTGAAAAATATGCTATAGTTATGCAAAAATATATCTTTAGGGTTTATTAAAAATCATATATTGGTGAAGGATAAAGTTTTACTACAATGACCAATTTCTTACCCTCTCTTGCTACTCATAGGAGTTAAGGCAACTGGGTCCATTTGATTTCATGCACCCTACATGACAGTTTTCAGTTACCTCTATCTTTAGCCCAGTATCCTGGCCCAGACTAAATCCCTTTGATTGTCGGCAGACAAACTCATGACAACCACAGCTAGCCACTGGAAAAGCCTGATGGCATGCTGCACTGTGCAAGGCATGCTTCACACCACAGTGCTGAAAACAGCTGGCCCTTTTCCTACAGCAATGGTGTTACTTCTGCCTTCTGAAGAATATGTCTGCCTTTCAGTTGATGGCTTCACACTGAGCTAAATAAAATCACGGCTTGTGTTCAGCGTCTCTTTTTCTTAGGTCTTTGGGCTTTCGGCTGGCAAAATCTGCATCTTCAGTTATCGTAAAAAAATCGTGTTTACAAAGAGGGAAAATAATCAGGTCCCTTTAAAAATCAGGCTTATGGGAGCTAATCTAAATGTGAAGTTAACTCATTTTTAAAGCTGCAGGCTAAACTGTCATTAAAGCAAAAAATAAAAGCCCTTAGAGGGAAAGGAATGTTAAGAGAAAGGAACTGAGCCATTGGGTTACAGAGCTGTTTCCTGCCTAGCAAACAAGAAGGAGAACTAACCATTTAATCTTCCATCTCACATTTGATAACAGTTGATAATACAATAAACACAGCAAAAGTGAATCTCAATATTGCAAATAGTTTTATGCTGAAGCTCGAAAAAAATAAGGCTCTGAGGTTGTATAAGCTCCTTACAAACAGGCAAGGTAAGACTGCAATATTACGCAAGATCATTTAAAGCCTCTAAAAACCTTTAAAATTTCTCTACTTTCACTAGCACTTTAATAAGGCAATTCCCAATATTTGACTTGTGAAATGGCATAGAATATAACAGTTGCATCAGCAGCCCATAGCTAGGTTGTCTCTTATTGGTCCTCTGTGAATATTTTAAAGACCCTTTGTATTGTGATGAAAGCCATACCTATTTCAAGGCTTATTTGCACAGAGGGAGTAGTTAAAAGTTTTGATTATTGGGACCGCAGATGGTGGGGCTGATTCTAGGAGTAGCAGTCTATCTTCCCTATCCACAGCATCTGGAGACCACTGGCTCCACTGGCACCCTTTTTTTCTGAGTTAAGTTCTTTTCATCCAACAACAAATCTGCAACTCACATTGTTCATTTCAGGAATCCAGCTGAGTGTCACTTCAGCTTTGTCCCCATCTTTAAATATATTCATGCCATCTGTCCTATGGTCTCAACTGGTAAAACAATTGCTTCCTAGGTTACTTACAATCAATTCCCAGTTGTTCTGAACAGCTTGAGATGTCTCACATCTTACTCATTGTCTTGTGGTAGAGACCAATAAATGATTTTTATAGGAATATGATCAGTTTAGGATTCCCTTTACTGACATTTCAGATGCCAAGAAGTTCAGATTTTAGCTTGATATCTTTGCACTCTTTCCCCATATGGTTTTGGTTTCCCTTGCAAAGAAATGTGTTTGTCTCCATATGACTCTTATCTTGAGCTTTCAGTGTCATCTTTAATTAGAAATTGAGAATCAGTTGGTTGATTTATATCACTATTTGTCATTGCTGCTTTTGTCTTTCAGACAATCATATTCAGATGTTAACGCCAAATTAAAATTATTCTTTATAGGGTCATAAATATGAAATATGCAATTAAAACATTTCCATCAGGAAATAATAGAGTATGACAGACTGTTGTTCACGATGCTTCAGCAACATATCCAGTCAGCACTGTCTTTGTGAGACAGTGCTGTGAATCTGTCGTTCAGACCTACAACTGCAAAAACTAAATTATATCTGTGGCTGCAGGTGTGACACAGTTCGAATTCTGACACCAAAAGAGTTATATTTGCTTTCAGCCCATGTGATTATGATGAAATTGTCAAAGTGAATGATGTTGCATCACCCAAATGGAGAATGTGGGTGGTCCTTGCTGAAAGCTGTATATCAGGAGCAATCATGTCCTGTGACATCCATGGGAACAAATCCCAGGGTGAGAAAAGCTGTGTTCCGTGGTAGGTACAGCTGCTCTCTTGTGGATATGAAAGGTTAACTATATGCAGGGAGAAAAATGTAGAATATAGTAAAGTCCTGAATAAGCAGGTCAGCACTTGCTACATAGATCTGTAAGCAAAATCAATTCCTCCTATTCTATTTCCATAAGAACATCAAATTCCAAATTTATTCTTCTGGACTTGAAATAAACCATCCTCCATTAGAAGCAGTTCTATCCTAACCCTGGGTTCTAGTGACAATAGGTGGGTCTTTGCCTTGATGACTCTAGAAAGTTCTGGGCTTAGTCTTTTTCTTTAAATGAAGGGAGCTTGAAAAAATGTATAATATTATAATATGTGGGTAGCTTCTTTTTCATCCTGAGTCAATAACCAGCATTTCTCTTTCACGAGGAACCTTCTACAGTAACTTAGCTGACCCTATTCCTGTTATACATGAGCTCAGTAGTGTAAGAATTTCCAGCATTCACTCATTACCTCACTCAGAGGTGGTAACAGTCTCAGATAATCCATAAGTAGTGCTAAGAGCTACACGTGAAAAGCTGTACACAAAAGACTTTTACACTGAAATATCCAACAAGTTATTTGATTTATCCTGCAAATAATGGATTAAATGCTGCATACTCATGCATGCTAGCTACTGGAACGTTATCTTTGAACTATTCAAGCTAGTTATTTTCACACTCTCCAAGATCAGTTTTGTCATTATGAATTACTGCAGCCATCTATATGTTCAGAGCAAGAGAATATGTCCTTCTACCTCACATGATCACAAATCTCCAACCCTGCTGCGACAGGCAGGGCCACCAGCCTCCCCATTTAATACTAGACCAGGTTGCCCAAGGCCCCATCCAATCTGGCCACGTGATAATGGTAGTGAAGAGTACTTGTAGGCTCCTGGAGGAATATGGGAATGCAAGAATTTGAAAGGACTGATGACATGAAGGACAGACTGGCCATTAAAACTAAGGGAACAGATAAAATATTAGTTTTAGCAAGCATCTAGGATTTTCTTGAAAGCAGAGAAAAGAAAAAGAGACATAAGCTCAAGCTTATAGTGAAGTACTGCCTCCTTCATCAGTGAATAGCAGCAATTCAAGGTTTCCAGAAAAATAAATAAGATAAATTATTTCCAAAATGCTCAGGACTCTATTCTAAGACTGCTTTATTTCTACAGAATATTTTTGATAATTCAAAACAGTTTTGATATGGAATTTATTCTTTTCTTGGCCACTCTGTGAAGCTCTGCTTTTACGACAAGGTGTTCGTTATCTTGGAAATTGTTTTTACCATCTGAGATACTACAGCTCTGTGCAGGGTTATGGAGACTTTGACCATAAAATAACAGTATCTGAAGCACTGCTTCTGAATACTGACCTGAGTAAAATCAGTCACATTTTTGGACAGCACCCAGGTAGCTCTAGCCTTTGTATTTTCTTCTATCCTAGTAGGTAAACTGAGAATAAATTAGGGTATTTTATTGCGATACAAAAGAAACAACCTGCTACGTTGGGCTTCATGGGTCAGTGCTTTGATGTCTGTTTCAGTAGAAATCTGAGATAAAATATATTTCCTAACTGCACAGGGAGAACAGTAAGGAATGTGAAAGCAGCTCAGAAGATAAGTAGAATAAAATATGATTAATTGAGATAGGTTTTCAGTAGACACAGCATTTATCTGCATGAATAAAATGGGAATTATCTTGATTTTGCTTCCATCACAGTCCATGGCAAAGCAGCTGTGTTTGTAAAGGGAAGAAGGGAGTTAGCACCTACAGTGCATTTGCTTTAGCAGACTGGTGCAAATAGGGCATCTTTACATATTTTCACCCTGTAACATACCGACTTAGTGGGGGTGAGAGGTGGTAGAAAGACTGAAGGACTATATTCAGTAATTTGTCTGGCAAGCCTTAAGAAGGGTCACTAAGACTGTGGAGTTGGAAAGTTTATCAAAAAGCAGATTAAAATGCAAAATATGGGGGAGTCATACTTCAATGTCACCACAAAAAGTCCAGTGAATATCAATCTAAATTAATTTTGGCCTCTTTAATCAAGCATCTCTTTATGAAATACAAACAAAGCCACATCAGTATGACATGTTATTAAAGAAGAAAAGAGATGTGCCCTAAACTTCTGGTGACAATTTACATAAATGTCAATTGAGGCAGCAAGGTTAGACCTCAGGGAGAACATTATAATACTGCAAAGAGCATCAGCAACTTCACTGCCTGCAATCCATGAAACGAGGACTGGTGCCCAACAACCTGAGGGTGCGGGAGGACTGAGGCAGAAGAAGGTTAATCAGTTATCTCTGTAAATCTTAGAGAGTTTTCAGAGCGTAAAATGAATGTAAACATCATAAAAAAATGTACTGAGAAAAATAGTGTCCTTTTTTTTCCTTAAAAGAACTATGATCTTTAACTCATTCAGAAATTGTAAGTTTAGTGAATGGTCTGTGAAACTAAGGTACAGTTATTTCATTTATTACATTACATTACTACTGTTACAGTCTTTGTACTACTGCAACTCTCAAGTCATCAGATGAAAGTGGGACCCTGTAACGCCACATGTTTGCTAGAGGGAAGTCACACTTGGTGTTTTATATTCTAGAGCGTTGGGAAATAGAAGGAGACTGATTCCACAGTGATGTACTGAGCATGACTGGTTAAATCAGAGTTAAAGCTTGAGAAACACCATCCACAGCTAGTGACCTAGTCAGTACATAGCCCAGCTCTTGCACCCTATATGGCTCTGATATGTGCCATGGGTATTCTTCACAAAAAGGTCATCGGATCACGCTGAAATCTCAGTCGTAGCCAATTTCTCTCATCAGGTCTCTAATGTGTGTTTTGCTTTCCTTCCCTCCAGCCTGTTTATCATTTATTCCCATTCTCCTATATAAAAAATGAACAAAGACACTTTCTAAAGGCCATTTCACAGCTTTAGGGAGCTGTATTCAGGAGAGTAATGTGTGATCTAAGGCAAACTGAGGAGCATTATTTTCCTATCACCACCCCACAGATGATGGGGAGTGACAGATTACGTGTCAGTCACAGCACACTAGGCAAGGGGCCAGTCTGCCAGTAGTTCTGTCCTTTCTGGCTCCAGCCAAAGCATTGTTGAGAATGAAAGAATGGTTTATAAATAGCACACACTGAAGTCAGTCTATCATAGAGGGTGCAGATCAGCCTGGTCTTTATTCAGACTGCTCAAGATGATGTCTGTGTGCTCATGTACGCACAGGTTTGCACACACAGCCTGTAAGGATCACATCCCAGAGCTATTCCCTTCCTAGCTGTCACCTTTATTTGCAAGAAAAATAAAACCTACTGTGAACACATTTAGTTTCACCTCCCTTCATTCATTTTTATTTCCTTGTTTGTTAGATTTCACATTAATTTGTACTTCCTTAGAACGACATACTTAAAAAAATAATTTTCAAGCATCCAACATTTCCCTGAAAAACTGACAATGAAAAAAGAACAGATCTTACTAGCAATCATGTTAACAGATGTCCCACAAAGTGTAATATGGAGAGTAGGTATTCAGTAACAGAAGTGAGCAAAATCTTCTGCCAAACCGAACTGAATCAGTCTGGAAGAATCACACATGGATCATTAAGCGCTCCTAAATGTTCACGCACAAAGCTGTATGGATTTCTGAGAATTTCTGCTTACACTATGAAATCATATCTATTTCTTTGATCAAGCCTGAATGTCCTCAGTCTGCTGAGAAAATTTCTGAGCAGGCTCACGGGCAGACAGTGGACACATGACATTTTAATGAAGTCCTCTTACTATTTAACCTATGGCAAACCCCAAAAGATTACCATCTGTCCAGGATTTTGTGGAGTCTAAGACTCTCTGTCCTGTAACTGAACTCAGATACCAAAAAATGTCTCCTCTGCCAAGTGACAAGAAGGACTGGTATAGAGCCAGCTGTGTCAGATGTGCAGCAGCACTACCTGCTGTAGGTGACTCTGGAATTGCTATGGCATGGTGGTTTTCAACAAAAGGCTTTGACAAGGGACTGATTTTCTAAGGTATACCTCTACCTAGTATAATTTTTAAATAACCTAATTTTAATGAACTTTTTGCATTAGCCACTGAATTTGTTCCTAGTGCTGCCAATAGAAGTGAAGATGAATAAGGATATTTGTTTCAGAAGAGGAATCCTAAGCTGCAATAACATTTTATTGCCAAAAGCTAAAACAGAACAGATTGGAATCAAAGCTGTATCCACATTTTTTTAAATTATCATTAAATATCATTTATCGTGTTTTAATCTTATGCACTGAATATCATTATTCCTGATATATTGACCAAGAATAAAAACTGACAAGTCACTCAGCAGTGGAATGAATTATGTACGTGCTTTGGACATATCTTGAATCAATTCAGTATGGATCTAAATAGGGACTCATACCTATCAAAATCTGAATACCATCTGAATTTTTCAGGCATGTACTTTCTGAGTGTTCTGCATCATTCTCAAACATAAATCAGTCATTGCCTAGTGCATTAATAATTGTAAAACAAGGAAATTACACTGCAGCTCTTCTGAGAGACTGCATACACTGTTTGTGGAGTTACTCCTGTAGGAGAGGGAGTGAGAAGAAAGAGAGAGATGCAGACAGGTAGAAATACCAGTAGATCTTGCAGTATGTTTGTTCTGTCATTTTCATTCATACAAATCACAGAAAGAGATAATAGTTCTTGTCATGGGAAACGTACACATTCACACTGTGGCTGCTATGTGATGCAAAGGTACAGATGTTATCTTCCTTACAGGATTCATTTACCCTTTAGAAAAACCATGCATTGCAGTCAAAACTAGTTTCTAGTATCTGACTCACAGGCTTTTCAAACCTAATTGAGTATCTTAATACTGCACTTCTACCTGCATCTTAAATACGTGCTGAGCAGAAAACACATCTGGTTCTCCTTCACTATTGCTGAATTCCTATTTCTTTGTGGAGCTTTTGCATTAAATGTGTGTTCGGCTCTGGAAATACTTCCTACCGGAAGTAGTACATAGACATACACAGGACAGCTGCCATGAGCTCATGTTGCCTCCATTGCCTCTTGCGTTCTGTCTGTGTAGGAATGCTGAACTCCTGGCAGGCACCAGAAGAATGGCGACGTAGTTCTTTGTATAGCAGCTGAAAATAGATGTGTTTTAAAAGAGAACCTAAGTGTTATTTATAGATCATGTCTGTTACTGTCTACATAGACAGAAGCTGCTGATTTCAAAAGTCCTCCACTTTGGAAAAACGAGGATTTCACTGCCAATTTAAGGCCAGATTGCACATGGCTGAACAGCAAACTGAAGAGTGAGGAATGGGAAGCTTTGCCCAAGGGTAGCAGGATACCGTGTGAGTTTGTTGTTAATTCTCTCCTAGGAGGTTTTTGAAGCAATTAAAAGACAAGATAAGCTTTTACTTATGAAAAATCATCCTCAGCTAACGAAAATTGACATAGTTCATTAACTTGAACAGTGAGACACTGATATACATGGATGAGTATATGGCTTGACAGCTACATTGAAAGCATTGGCAGGAAAACTAGGACCTATATTAACAAGAACAACTATGACTGAGAATATTAGGCCCGAACTTAATCAGTATCAGAATTTTAAAGCTGTTGTGCTCTGGGGTATTTAAATCATACACTGACCACTTAAGAAGAAAACAAAACAAAACAAAACAATTTGATTACTATTGCTTTTGTGGCCACTCTTCTAACACTGCCACCACAAACAAAGGAGGCACATAATAATTTTGGCCCTGATCCTTCTCTGGGACAACTGAAAATATAATGCAAATTCTGCTTTTATTTATATATTTTTTTAAAACCAATAATAATTATTAGTACAACTGAGACAGTGAGCTAGCTATTTAACCTGAATCTTGACACAAGATTAATCCTGCAGGTTATTAGGTGCTGCTAAACTTGCAGCAGGAATTTCTTGTGGTCAGTACACTCTGTTCTTTTATCTGTCCCAGTGGAGAAAGTACAGAACCTTCCCTACCATCAACTGGAGGCTGCAGGGTTGAACATGGCTCTTGGAAAGAGTAAGAAAACAGTGAAGACTGGCTTTCTGTCAAAATCATTGAGTGTTAAGTTTCTCTGAACTTTTGAAAACCCCACCAGGAGCCCAGTAACACTACTTGGAGGCTGAATACTTTTCAAAATCTTCCTTTAATGCCTTAGACTCCCTTAAAACTACAACATAAAGGACCATATTATCAAAGATTAAAACAAATACCTTTCATCTCAGTGCCTTCTGAGTGAAGCTCTTCTTAGATGTTAGCATAAAGATTGGGAAAGCAAAGAAATGGAAGCTATACCACTTATCTCTGTAGTGCATATGAATAGCAATGCTAAGGTACCACAAATATTGCTTGGCCAGATCCTGTTTTGATATTCCAGTGGTGCATATGGTTCAAAAACAGTTTCTTTAATACTGAATACCCAAAGTAATTATTTACTGTGAAAGATACTAAATCCATATAATTTTTCCTTTCATTTTCAGTGATTGAGTCTGGAAGCCCTTATTTAGGTAAGCTTCTGCAGAAATCCACAAGGCTTACCTGAGTAAAGAGCTCAGGAACCAGTCCTGTATATGCACATAAATTACTTTGGGAATTGCAAGACTGTAATGTAACAAAAAAAGAGCCCATAATGCATGCAGGCTTCTGACAGTTTTTGCAAACATCAAGGAATATGACACCTACCCTTAATATGCTTCTGCTCTGATTATGAATCCCCAACTGCACTGAGTCCATCTTTGCATATGCCAGATGAATCATTTTTCCAACCTGAGCTGTCTGGTATTTCTCTGAGTGGATGAAGATCTTGTTAAAAATGAAATATAGAGTAATGAGTGCTTATAATTTAAATGAATCACTGCATACAAAGTAATTTCTTTAAACTATCTGCCTGGTAAATCTTGAATCACCAGCATGACACATTTGAAATTTTAAAAATTTGAATATATATTATTTAAATACCAGTACCATTAATTGACATTCAACAGAGAACAATATGTTGTTTAAAGACAAATCCCAAGATGCCTGTGCAACAAAAGCTTCTAAAGTCAAGAGAAGTTATACTGGTAGATAAAGAAGAGGTTATGAAGATGTCATTCTTTTCTCTTAGGTCAACCTAATGTTTACCTTGATCAGATTACAAGGAAGAACATTCATACATGAAGGAAAATGTTACCTACCTCATTAGATACAGATTCTTTACTAGAAAAAGCTACAAAAGGTTTAGAAAGATATAACACATGGTTGCCCAAAGAATCAAATTACATGCACATGTGCTGTTTACAGAAGCTGGAAAAACGCACAGCATTAGCTTTACCCAGCTTCTCCTGGAGCTGGGACAGTGTTAAACCTCACTCCACATGTGGCCTGATGTATTTAGAACTGATGAAAATCTTTACTTTTTACTGTACTGTTGAGTTTGATGTAAAGTTTTCTGATGGAAAGGCTTTTTAACAGTAATACTTAGCTTATTCTCAGCAATGTATCTGAAAACAATGAACTTAAGTAGGCATATAGTTGTTGTAACTGGAATTAAAACCAAATTTGAAATTATTTGGATTGCTTTATGTCAAGGGGTAGAATCTCACTGACTTCAAATACCTTTGAATAAAGATCTAAAATTCTCTCTCTCAGTTGATTTTGGATTTGTATAAGGAGGAAAGCCCAAGATGCTTCCAAAGAAGTAAGTGGGGGTAGACTTCTGGAGAATCAAGATAGATTCAGAACAGGCATTTCTAAACAGCATTTTGGCAAAGCTAGTGTAAGAGGGTTCAAAATCGGATTCCTGCTATGGTCATTCTGGAAAAGCATTTTCCTTTCATTTGTTTAATAAGTGTTTTTAATAGAAGAAAAGTGCTTTATAGACAAGATTCATATTACCAAAACAATGGGATTTACAATTTCTTTTTATTACCACTAAAGGAGAACTAAATCAAGTTCTGGGTGCAATGTAATGCTATGAAACAACAATAATCTTGTTTTTATAGTCCTACACATGTAGAACAGCTTTGGCTTTCTTCTATTACAAAGTGCCCAAGTGGCATTATACTTCATAAATGCAGTTGACAGTCATAATTTATTTTTCTTTTATTTTCATGCTTTTAAAAACAAGCCCTTTTGTTCAACATTAAGGCTAACTCTTCAGGTTAAGCAAAACTCCTACATTTTTAATGTAATTCAGCCAAAAAGCTGTTGCTGTTTAATCCAGCTTTCTCAGGCTCAATTAGAATTCCCAGAAATGCAGTAAACACAACAGGTGTTTATAACACTAAAATATATAAAGCTTTAATAATATTTTGGTTTGCACAGTTCAGTGTTTGGCTTGTTTACATGTAATGCCATCTTTTTATTGACTTCCTTGGCCTTTAAACCAGCACTTTAAAGACTGCACTAATTCAATCACTGAGTAAAAAGCCAGCTAAGTCAGTTCAGCTATGACTCTTTGCTGAAATAAACTACTAAATTTCATAGGGAAATAATATTCTGAATCTAGATAACCCGTTGCAAATACAGCAGTATTAGAACAAAGGAAAACAAACCAGCAAATTAACAAATGCCAAGTTGGACACTGGGTTACATGTTGAGTAGATAAGCCTCCTGTCAACCCATGCAACTGAAGAAATGTGCTTAGAAATGAAATCTGTGTAAGTAGCCAGTATACAGCATGGCTTGTAAAAGCCCACCTAGAAAGCAGTACGGGTATACGTGCTGCTCCTGAACAGAACTGACTCCTGGAATCTCTTTTGCCAGACTACACAAGTCTTAGCAGGAAGATTTTGGGACCCATCTGAAGAATGTAAGCTCTCTCTAACCTTTTCAGCTATGAAACATGGAATATTTTGTAGTTTGACTGGCTGATTAGAGTTTCACAAGGAAGATGACATAAGCAAATCAGAAAGTGCTACTATGACCATTTGTCAGGAAGGTGTCATCAGGGAAATTGCAACACCAAAGCTGTTGGTGGGCAGTTCAGAGCTTTCTGTCCTTTGCAAAGGATCATTAGATGTGATTGCACCTTCAGAGGTGATTTTACAACAGAAGAATATCACTGATGAGCATGCGTTGATGATTAACCTGGCAGGTGACTGAGCACCACGCAGTTGTCTGCTCACTCCCCAATTCTCAGTGGGACGGAGGAGAGAATTGGGAAGGAAAACAAGAAAAAAACTAGACTTGTAGGTTGAGATAAAACTATTTACTAAGATAAATAAAGGAAAAGGATAATAAGGATAATAGTTCTGACAATATATATGCATATATATGTGCACGCATATTACAAGTGCACAAGTAATTGCTCACCATCCACTGAACAGTGTGCAGCCAGCACACTGAGAAGCAGAACAGAAGAGAGATGAATTCCTATCCCCTTCAAAACTCCTTCCACATGGAATCATACAGTATGAAATATCCCTCTGGCCTGTTCTAGTCAGCTGTTCTAATTTTGTTTCCTCCCAGCTCCTTGGGCCCTATACTGAGAATGGTCATGGCTCTGTATAACGCTGCTTAGCAGCAACAAACTTCACAGCACATCAGTGTGGTATCGACACTGTTTTTCTCCTAGAGTCAGAAACATAGCATCACACCAGACACTGAAGAAAACTACTCCATCCCAGCTGAAACTAAAGCTACATGGAAAGGATTAAGCACAGGATAACTGATAACAGTGAGACCTGATGAAGATAGTGTCTCTACCACACCCTGTATTTGACTCGTGTCTTCAAATACAAATATAGGAATCTCATTCCTTTGTAACCTCCATTTGATTACAATTTGTATTTAACATCTGCCTTTGATTTCCTGGCTTCATATAGTCACTCCCATGGCTCCTATTATCTAGCCCATGCACACCACTAAGTTAGAACTGGCAAGGTGGGAAAAGTATGATTGAGGACTGTGGCAGAAAGCCCTGACAAGTACAAACTACCTAATTGTTAAACAAAGAGAGCAGCTGACAGCCTTTTGTACATGTTTACATGTGTATTTTGCCATTAAATATGATACAATGTTTGTCAGAGGAATGCAAAGAATGTATGAACAATGTACCACTGCTTTCTTTTAAAGTGTGTGCTTGGGATAAATTTCTGGAAGACTACAGGTGAATGTCACTGTTGAGAAATTGCTGCCTTTGTTCACAGCTGTGTAATTTCCAAGCTGATAGATTGTCTACATGTAGATGAAACAAATGTATTGTCTTAAAAAACTGAACTTTTTTTTTGGTTTCCCTTTACAATTATTTATTTTTTTTCTACTTTTCTTTTTTTCCAGCTGGAAATGAACATTTACCATCAGTGTAACCACCCCAGAGTTGTTACACTGCAGCAAATGTGACTTCCCAGAGTCCCCATTAGGCCACTTATGTCTACCACCCTTATCCAGAATATACATTTTTTCAATGATGTTAATAAAATTAATTGACAGCTGGAACATTTCCTCAAATTGCATAGTGAGTCATTTTTGTGTATAACATATATGTATATATATTCTGTTCATTTTTTGTCCTTTAAAATAGAAATGAAATTAACATCGCTAAAGGCTGCCCTCAAGAATTTAAACAGGCCATGGAATTGAATATGTTCTTGAGCTTGAGTAAGTTCTATAAAATGAGAAAGGACTGCATTTCTTGGGTTGACCATTATTCCTGGGGACCTGTTGTAATACTCTGAACAGTTCAGCTGGTATTTGCTATAGGTGTAGGATGCTAGATAGGATACTGAAACTAGTAACAGATGGGAAGAACTTGGAAATGTGAAGTTTAGAAAATGACAGAACAGCAAATAATAATAGAAAGAGCAGTAAAGACCTGGAGACAATTTTCAAGTGTTTCCCCTCCCCAGCATATTTTTGTACATAACAGACATTTTTTAACACTGCTAAAATTACAAGCATAGCTTCAAAAGTTCAGGTTGAAAGACAATGACTGAAGTCATACATGTAAGATATTGGCCAGATGCTACTCTCAGCATTACACACCTGTGCACACCACTGATTCTACTAGAGTGACTAAAATTGTGACTGAACAGCTCCATCAGCTCCCCTATTTCTAATTAAACTTTCATTAAGATAATGCTGTGGATTTTATGGATATACAATTAAAGGTAATATACAATGGAGGTGGTCCACCGTAAATAATTTTCCACATAGCTCGTTAACGTGCTGTATATCATTTTGATAAACTATAAAATGCTTCCTGTATTTTTCATTCTAAGATCATTTATAACAATGAATTACATAACCTACAAAGATTATGTCTTACTAAACCATAGTTTTGTGTGTGCACTAGGATGGTGGCCATCTAATCTTCCCAAACTCTTTAAACCAGCACCAAAAACATATAGTTAATGAACTTCTGAATTTCTTTAGTTTAAAACATGAATGTGCTTAGTGGGGAATTTGCTAGTTTACATCTGAGTTGATAGTTGTTACTGTATAATTTTTTAATTAACAGTAAAATAAATTTTCTAGAAGATAAAAAAGAATATTTGGAAGGAGTTATATTTTGTCTATATTCCATCTCTGATCAAAACACTCTTCTTGAGTAAGCAAAAAAGAATTATAAGAAATTCTGTTAGTTTGTACTTAATAATATTTTCTCTTCTTAGAAGCAGGCTTTTCTGGAAAAATAATTAATGTATCAGACAATACACTTTGTTACTCCAGAAGAAATCCCAGTAAGAATTTATGCTTTGTGTTTTCTTATACAGTTTTTTTTTTCTTTTTTTTTTTTTTCCCTAAGAATAGCTGAGTTACTGATGCTGTATTAACAAAGACCATTATTAAAATATGCTACTAAGTATTTAATTGTACCTATTGATCAAGGAAAGAATTTGGCCAGCCATGAGTAGGTTAATCAATTAACATGCACAAAGCAACAAATGTGACAGCAGGTACTTGCACTCAGCTGTAATTATACCTATTGAGACATAATACTGTTGGAATTTTGTGCCCTAGTTGCAGATGTTAGATATCTGTCAGGTCAGATTCTCAGAGGAAGAAAAAATAGTATCATGGAATAAAGAAAATATTCTTAAAGCAGCTAATTTTAGTCCTGTATGCAGTAATCTGGGAAACAGTGTTGCCCCAAATAATTGTGATTGCAGAAGTCATTCAGCAACCTTGTCCTCTAACATCTAGGACTAGATCTATTGTTTGGCTCTGCCTTAAGCACTGACTCTAGTTTAAGAGAGAAAGAAGACAAATTTCTGGACTGCTAGTAGTACTTCATCCAAAAAAAAAAAAAAAAAACAACAAAAAAAAAAAACGCCTCAAGCAAAAATCATGAAATGTCTCTTCACAAGCTACACATCACTTGTCTGCTATTAAAGTAAGCTGTGTCTCCACCTTGCCTTGGGTGACTTTTACTGAAAATAATGTACACGTCCTTTCTTTTAGTACTGAAAGGATGACCAGGTTAAAAGTCTGAATAATCTGTACTCAGATTGAAGAATCACTTTTCTTAGAAGAAACTCTAGGATAAATTGTCTTTGCAAAGCTAAATATTTCAATCTAGTCCTTACCTTGTAAAGAATAAAACGTACAATCTTTTCCTTGCCATCACTTCCTTAGGCAAATGCACATGAAGGGGGAGCCTGGAGTGTTTTGTGAATATGAAGAATAGTGTAACAATGAAAGAGGTAGGTCAGATGGGACAAAACATAATAAATAAAAGAGAAAAGGATGACAGGTGATGTACACGAGGGTAATGTCCATACTATACTCTTAAAAGGTCTTCATATTTCTCTATGCCTCCTAGAAAGCCATGATAAGTTTTTGTATCTGCTAGTTGTGCTATAGTTTGGGAAGTAAAATAAGAAAAAATGCCACCTTCAGTAGTTTTTCAAAGAGAATTAACTTATTCATATTGGCATTATAGCTAATGAAATGAGATGAGAGACAGCATCAGCACTAGCATAGTTCTAATTCTGATTTATTGCTCATTCTTCAAAAGGGATTGATTCATTTTATCCCACTGTGATGCTCACCACCATTTTACTTCCTTGAAAATGAATGTGTTGATCTAAGTATCACCCATCAGAAACAAAGCAATTAACATCTCTTAGATAGAACTCCAGTATCTCATGGCTATAATACTCCAGCCCAAAGCAATTTATTAAGATGACGAATCTCTATTCAAACCTAAAAAAAATAAATGATAACTCAGTATCAATCATGCAACTTGTAGGGGTGTGGTTATTATGAAATAGGCATATTTATGGGTAGCACTCAGCTGCTGTATAGCAAAATACCCAAGGATATTATTGTCCCATGATAATCACATCCCATGCTGGGTTTTAGTGCTTATAATTCTCACTTTCCTGTTAAAAAGACCATCTTCTATTAAGCTTTTTATATTATCTACTAGCATAGACAGTAACTGAGCCTTACCTCTTGTATTTAAACTAATTATTAGATGAGTTCAACTATTGCTTTAGAAATCAATTATTTAGAAAAATCTCTCATTTTAGTACTTTCCTAAAACACTCATTTTTTTTATTACTTATTTGTTTGTACAGCAGAGCAAACTCCCAAAATCAACCTACCAAATTTATATGCTATGCAAATACATTTACAGAAAGTAATAGGAATGTGTTTGAAAATTATTGTTTTAACAAATAAATCCTAATAGAACTACAAAAACAAATTTTAAAATGTTTTCTTGCTGTGGCCTCTGTTGAGGAACAAGTTCTGTTAGCTACTTATCCTGCTTCCATAGTTTATGTAGCAGTTCAATTAATGAGGGAAAAGAATCACCCCCTTTTAACATCATTCACAGTGAAGAAATGTAGGTGGGCTGTGGCTGATGTCTTGGAATCTGAAAATGACAGACTAGGTCCGGAACTTGGCTTTGGTGATGTGATGGTACTTTTTTCCTGGCAAGTATTACTATTCAGAATCCTACAGGTGGTAGTAGGGAAGACTGTTTCATTGTTTGTGACTCATATTTTGAGGCACTTCTTAGTTACTGACATAGTTCTGAAAACAATAAAACATAGCTGAAATGTTCATAAACTACTCTGACCAGATAGGACAAAAATAATAATAACAAGGATAATTAAGTGCTGTAACAGGACTCTCCATAGGGTATTTTCCAACAGTCCTGGTCTGAATTTAGAGGCTGGAGCAAAAGTCCTCTTACAGTCCCTCCCAAACAGTCTCTTTCCTTCATTCACTGACATGCAGAGGAGGCACCACCAAGTCACTCTGCAGAGGAGCTCCCAGCTTTGGGGAGAACAGGGTTTGGGCTTTTAGCTCTGCTTTCAATCTTTTTCAGAACAGGAGGATACAAACCAAGTTAGTAATAGCCTACCCACCCCTGAAGCAGAAAAAGCTGACAAAGAACAAGTCAATGAATAGTAAAGCCCCAGGGTTACAATCCTGGGAGATGTACTGTTTGAACTACACTCAGTTTTCTGTGAGCTGAAATATTATAAAATGATAAAACTGCAAGTTTTTAATATGTTTATAGTTCTTCTGTATGTAAAAGACTCAGCTCAATGCCACAGGCAAACTGCACAACTCCTCCAGAAAGCAGGATTCATTGCATAGCCTAGCGGATATAATCTGTTCTTGAGAAGGTGGCATTTTTGCAGTTTAAGTAT
Organism: Perdix hodgsoniae; assembly: GCA_035772895.1. Taxonomy (NCBI): domain Eukaryota; kingdom Metazoa; phylum Chordata; class Aves; order Galliformes; family Phasianidae; genus Perdix; species Perdix hodgsoniae. The sequence continues at coordinate 2,513,597 of JAPSGF010000045.1, read as the reverse complement.
ATAGATTCAGATACGTAGATATAGATTTGGACTATAGTAATATAGATTCAGACTGTAGTAATAGCAGTCTACCTTAGACAGATGAGAATAACACACAGATCTGGTATTTGTTTTGGGAACTTGCAGTAGCAAAAGGAATGGTGCTACTACCCAAAACAGAAATTCTAGACCAAGATATTTTTGCAGATTCAAAATCAAAATCTTGAATCCAAATCTAAATGTAAGATTTCTTTTTCACTTTTCACTTGGTTGCACTACATCACCTGCTGGTTATATGTTACTACTCTCCATTTACAATAATCAAAGTGAAATAAGAATATGATCAGTTCCTAGTGACCTGTATTACACCAAGGGTCTGAGTCCAGAACCTGTATCCAAATGCCTAAAACAAAATCCAACCCCACACCCTGCCATTGTTTTTACATTAGAGTTTTTCTGAAGATAAATGTAGTCAAGATGGTTTAGGCAGCTTTTATTTTTCTTTCTTTAATTTTGCTACATTGTCAGGCTTTTAGTTAATTTGAACAAATTGTGACAGTTCTCACTAATGATAAGGATGTTGATGCCTCATATTATTATTATTACAATATTAATTAAAGTAGAACTGTATGAAGCAAATATGCTCCACTTGCATTCAGCATTTATCTATGGCAAATGCTCTCATCATCCTATTTTTATCATGTGGCAAGCAAACAGGGAACGACTCAGAAAGCACCAAAGTTGTGACAAGAAAGGCATTTTCATTTTTCTAAAGATTTTGTAATTTCCAAACTGTTTTTATGCCCATCAGATAGTAAATCCTATCACTTCAAAATTCTCCATGAAAGAAAATTCCAATCATAACAAACCAAAATACTGCCTCATGTCACCTACTGGCAGATTTCATTTCAACAAAAATCAAAATGTTTCATTTGGCTGCAACTATACTTTGATATAGAATACAAAATAGAAATACTTTTTAATACTTTACTTTTTTGCAAGGAAACATTGCATTTATAAGGAAAAAATAAAATATTTTGTTAGAAAATACAAAAGCGGGATAAATCAGAAAGTGCTTTACCCACACATGATTCATAGAATCAACAACATTAAAAGTCTTGAAAAGCATTTAGCTATGATGAAAATGTACTTTCCAATAAAATTTCAAACACGTTTTTCAATAAACACTTAAAAAATCTCAGGAGAAACTTCCAGATCAGTTAGTTCCTGATATACCACCTCTTGGAAATCAGAGGCAAAAGTCCCTTTTAGATTTACTGCCAAACAGTTGGTTTCAACTCAGATTGCTTCCAGCATAATCCTGGCTAAGATTACAGGAGACAGCACAGCTGATTGGAGCTATCCCTGGTGATGAGGGCTAACAGAACCTAAAGGCTTCCAGCTACTTCCCCTCGTTAAGGTTCCTTATCTCTCCCTCTCCTCTGCAGGGTACTGCACTTCACTGTCCAGAAACACTTTCAAAGGAACAAACCCATTACCTCTATTTTCTATGGCTGGAAGAACAGTTCCCATTCACCTAAACTTACTTTATCTATAAGGGAGTAAAGATGACTGAAGTCTCTTTAGCATCATCCTGACATGAAGATTCTTAGTTTTCCTAAGATTTTGTTATTACATATGCAAGTGCTTGATTTCAACTACTGCTTGAGTAATCACTTGAGTATAGCATTACTTCTTAAAAATGTAGTACAGCAAAACAAAAATATGCTAGCAGCCTTTCCATTTTTTCTTCTGTCCCTTAATATATGACATCTTTGTTCTGCTCGCAAATATATTTGGAAAGCAATGTATTCCCACTTAGCAGGTCAGACTTCAAGTGTACTCTCCAGTGTAAATCGGGAAATGCTCCAATGAGCTTCATGAATTTGCACGAATAAACTGCTCATGCCTTTGCATTCCTAATTAGCACACAGGACCAAATGTTGAGACTCTTAAAAGTCAATAACAATCACTTATTTGAACAAGGAACAGTACTACTAAATGCATTTTTCCAGACTTTTGCAAGAAGATATAAAAGTCAAAGAAGGCAATAGAGGCAATGGAAGGATACTCCCACACATTATAAAAATGCCTGAATTTGGCAAATATTTCTAAAGTTTATGCTCAACGAACATAGCAAGAAAATAATATACAACAAGCTGCTTATTATTTTTTACATTTAACAGCTATATCACAACTGCTTTTGCCTTATTTAGTGAAGAGCAATTTCTCATTGACCTTAGACTTGTGAAAATTAGGTGGAATTAGGTATAGTATGTCAAAAACGAACACCTGTTTAGTAACATAAACATATTTAAATATCAACCTTTCCCTCTGATTGGTTTTAGTAAGAGCAACTACTGATTAAAAACAGAAATTTGAAACCATGACCTTCCATGACAGCAGTTAATGTGTGGTGCCATTAAATCCTGTTATTGGATTATCTCATTAAGAGAAAAGGGCAGTTTTCAGTAACAAAAATTTTTTTTTTTTTTTCCAAATCAGCATGACTTGTACAGTTCTGAACGAATCTAAAGTAAGTAAAATTTCTGTCCTAAATCTACACTTGCACAGAAGGCTACAGTCAACATTGATATAACACGTAAAAAAAAAAAACAAACATCAAGAACATCTCTCATGAAAAGTAGTGGTGTTTTTCTTTTATAAATGTTTTGAGTAAGAAGGGGTTCTTTTGTGCCACAACTCTCCCTAAAGTATTGGACAAGATATTCAGAATGCAAGTAAGATTTTCTGATAAATTTTCTGATAAATACTTTGTACTAAAGTTCAAAATTAGAGCAAACGTTTTTCACATGTAGGAAACATACAACTGGGATTTTCAAAATCATAATCTTGTCATAGCAGATTATTAAATGATCAAAGCAATAAAAATATGAATTGAGGTTTAAACTTTTATGAAAAAGCAGTTATATTGTAGGATCAGACTTTTTAATAGACTGCAGGCATTAAACAGGCCTTGTATTAGGCTTTGAAATTAATGAGTCACTGTATAACATTCCAGTCTTCATAGATTGATAAGATTAATGCTTGCTTATATAGCAAATTCAATGGCTCATTTAATTTCATATGAATGTTTAAAGTTAAATTGCTTTTGGATTAAGTCTAAACTCATTATTCATTTTCATGTGTGAAAGAACTTTCATTTTTCTTTCATTTTACTTAATCAAGTGCATCATCATTAAGTAAAGGCTATGAACTTAGATAGCTGAGAAATAAGAAAGTTTATTAATTTAGTTTAAAAAAGATCTATTTGTTAAATTTAATTCAATGACCATTTTCCTTTCAATAAGAATTTAGGAAAAATAGTGACTGTGAGTTATTTAGTTTTCCCATAATAATATGAGAGGGAGAAAGTGTAAGTACTTTTGGGCAATATGGTGGCAGCATATTAATATCCCTGAGTTCGGAAGGCACCTCATGTTAAACATATTTTTGTATTCATGTCTCTCTTTTGCATTTTGTAAGACTGATCTCCCCTCATTGCTACACAGTAAGATTTTTGCTAACAGTTGGCTCACAGTGCATATAAAATGATTGATTTCTGTGGATATATATCAGTTTACTTCAGGTATAGACGAGTCTGCATTGCTCAGTAGTTTAGAGGGGTATTAATAGTTGGGCTCAAATATTGCATTTAACTTCAGAGTTGTGGGTGCCAAGCAAAAACTATAGTACCCTTTTTGAATGGGAAAAGACACATTAACTTATCGACAGAAGTCATGCATCAGTTTCCACTGACATTCTACACAGAATGCAGTCTATTACCATACACATTCACTCTCATCACAGAATTAGACACTGTGCACTAATTACAAGCTCCAGAATAAATATCTCTTAAAAAACACTCACACATCCTCTTAATATGTAAACCACAATGCCTTGAATAAGGAGCATGGCTGAGGGACCACAAAACCCCTCTCTGGGATTTACCTGGGACTATCAGAGTTTAAGAGTGTTACCTAATGAATTATTCAAAATGAATTAATAGCTTGGGAGAGTCCTTCACCTCTCTGACACGACTTCATTTTCCTTAGATAAGACTTCTCAGCAGTCAGCCACTGGCAAACAATTTTGTTTTCACCTTTCAGAGTGTGTGCAACTACTTGCACTATAGACAGTGAAAAATATATTTTCTTGCAAAACAACAATAATTTCACCTAACTGCAATGCAATTTATAGAGGGATCTCTGGGAGCTTTGCTCTTCTGGTGTGATTACCACCATTACAGACAATAACCTGAGCAAGTCCAAAACCCTGGGCAGACCCAAGGGCTGCTGCATCCAATCAAGCACTCTGCTCTTTAGGTAACATTGTTCATTTTCTCTGAAATGATGCACAGCATTCCATAAAGAAATTGGACGATATTTTAAGTTGTTCATTGTATATAAAAAGTATTTTTAAATGAGAAGACATATTCTACTTTGTATTTTATTTATCTCCTCTTTTCCCCAACATCTTGGTTAGGAAGGGTGGAAAGATCTGCTTGTTTCACTGTTGCATTTTATTTATTTATGGATTTATTTAATTAACAAGAGAAACCTACTTTTCTTCATAATTGACTTTGCATAATGTGTCTAATGCCAGGATGTCATATTGTTTGCAAATGGTTTGAATCTGTACAGAAAGATACATACATCCTACAAAGAACTGGGGCATCACATCTCACTGTGTGATTTACTGTAAACTGTAAGCACTTGCAAATAGAAGCACCGTATGTAATGCTTTTTATGATACTTGGATTGGTGTTAATCATACAGCAAGAAAAGTAATTCAAAATAGGCCTACGTTTTCCTGTTGGCTGCTCTTTTACTCAAGAAAGCAGAAAATAGCAGAACTTCTAGTAAGCTGTCACTAAAACTGGACATTTCTAGCTGGATAATGACTTTGACTTCATGCTGAGTCAGGGACAAATAAAATTAAGATTCCTCTCTTCCTCACCTCAAATGTCAACCACACAGAACATGGGTATGCAAGATCAGTGAATTTTATAGCGTGATACACCTGCATACCCTGAGAAGCCACAGGAGTTATTGCTGTGCTTTCTCTTCCATCTTACATGATGGGCAGACAAACTGACTTGGCATCAGTGGTAGTGTAATTTGTTGTTGCCTTTGGTTTACAGCAAATTACTCTGCCCTGTAGCAAAGGAGAAGAAAGCAGGGAATGTGTCTCTGAGGCACATTTCCTTTGAGGCTATTCCAGAAAGGGATGGCAGCTTATGCCCTTTTTTGATCAACAACTATCTTTGAAAATAAATCCGCCCACAGTTCCCAGGAGGTTTGATACAGCTCCTCAATCATTCACAACTCTCAAGGGATCCTGCTGCAGCACATCCAGTCCTCTCCCATTCTGTCTCCTCCAGGGAAGACTGGTTGGGGTTAAAGCAGGGAAAAGAGTAAGGACTATGGGCTGGAAATAACAATAATGAAAATAGTAATGTAACATGGCAGCAGTAGTGATATGAAGGCTGAAAGAGCAGCAGTGTTGTAGAGATCAAAGCAGAGGGGAACTGTTCTTTGTACTATTAATATCTTCCATATTTTTAAAGTGGAGAAGAAATGTAAAAGGCAAACTTTATACTGTTTTCCCTCAGGCCACCACCATTAGAGGCACTTGATAAACCTTGCAGACTCTTACAGAAGGACAGCAGGCCGCTGGAGTATAGAATATAACATGTACTATCTAAAAAGCTAACATGACAGATACAAGACAAAGCAAGTATTCAATTTGGGCTATCATGAAAAAAGTAAGAAAGAAAAGCAAGAAAAGAATCTTTTGTGACAGTTTGCCAAGGAAATGGCCCTGTGGTATCTGGAAGCATAGCCCTGAGCCAGCAGAGTGCCTGGGTATGCTCTGGTTTGCAGCTATGTGAAACTGTACTTATCCAGAACAATCCTGGGAAAAAATAGCCCAAGATTTTTTGTTGTGCTTTTCTTTCCTCCTTAATCTTAATAAAAAACCTTTAGACATTGTTTTCTGTTTCTAGTCACACCTAAAAGAAATTACATAATGTTTTCTCTCTCCTTTCCTGCCCACACTCTTAGATCAGAGACCCTACTGGGCAATGCAGCATCTGTATAAAAGACCAACCTTGTTGACTCCTGTACTGTTCTCTTGTATGTTTGGACTTCAGATCTCTATAACCCCCACAGAAAAGACAAGTTTCTTTCATGTACAGGAAATTGAATTAAAAAAAAAAAAAAGTCCTTTAGAAAAATGGATTAAAAGGGAAATGGATATCTAGAAATGATATTGGACAAAGTGCCAAGTGATTCAGTTTTGCTTTTCTCATACCATCTTATATACAAGTCCCCTCTGCTTGCAGCTAAGCTGCAAACTCTTTGTGAGTAGAATTGTCTCATCTGTAACTTAGTTGACTCAAGGAAAATGAGAGGTAGATCATCATTGTATCGCTGGGTAACAGAATAGGATGTGCATTAGCTTTAGAAGCTGGATTACTGAGTAAATTATTTGCCAAAGATGACAGTGGATCTTGTAACAGCAATACATCGTCTGCTTGAAAGAGACTGAATATAAAGAATTTTTACATTATAAACAAATGAATTGTTTTAATATATTTCCAACAAAACAATCTTCTGTTGGAAAATACTTTTTCAGAGAAATTGAGCTTCTCTTATTTTATTGCTTATTAAAATTTCTCAATAATGTTCATTAAAATTCCTTGTTGGAAGCTTCTAATGATTTATCAAATTTGATTTCTTATTTCAACATAATCCACTTTTGATGTTCTGTATATTTATTTGCAGTTTCATAATCTGTCAGTGGAAAATTTAATACTATATCCTATATAATGTTATTGAAAACAGCTTCTCCTCTACTGTACCAATCAGCTAAGTCTCTGATGATGTTCTTGTAGCAAATCTTTCATGTTACCACTTCTTTCACCAGAATATGACATCAAAATAATAAAAAAATAAAAGACAATTTTAAGCCTAAACTTTGAGTTTGAAATGCGCATTACTTTTTGAAGCTGCTATTTAGAATTTTCCTTTTGTATTAAAGTTATTTGTTCCACTTCTGAACAAAATTGAACTTCAAGATATCCACATTTCCTGAATAGAAATTCTATATTTTGTTCAGCTCTGTTTAAAAATTCAGTATGTTATGCATTCCTCTCATCGCTCAGAATAGTGCTATTTAGAATTGTGCTATTTGTGGAATATTTGACAATTATTAACAAAATATCATTTCAGCCTAGCTTATAACTTCAGTTTGAATTCTATTTGATAGTGTTTATGTGCTAGCTGAAGTGTTTTTCATGTGTTACAATGACATCTTCAGATGTCTTTCACTATCTTACAGTTTTCAAATGAGGCAGCTCAAACAGGACTCTTTTTAGTGGCAATTTCATGAAAATCATCTAAAGAAAAAGGTTATTTAGAAGAAAATGGAAGGGGGGAGAACACAAAAAGTAAATGAGGCAATACATTTCCAGCTAGGTTAAATGTCAGATTACAATTCAAAGATGCTATAATGGTAGGCAACCGTTGTCAGATTCAAATGACTGAGAAATGATGGGTCTGATTCTATAGGTGCTATAGAATCTGCCATATTTGGCCATTTGAAAAGCTGAATGGGGCAGATTCTCAGTGGATGTAAAACTTCCAAAGCCAACAAAATGTCAAATGGATGATGACATCAGATGAAGATCAACCTCAAGTTATATTAGTTACATATGTATTTCACATACATATAGAAGCATAAGGTAATGCTGTATTATGTTATTTGTTACTTTCCTTAGTTTTGAAAGATGGTCCTATAATTACAATGTCAAAATATACTTTTTTTCAACTAAGAAGTACAGTTTTGAAATACCCCATTTCAATAAAATCCAGACTGTACATTTGTATGAGGCTATGCATGTATTTGAACTTGACATAAGCTTGCACACCTTGCCACACATAATACTTGCTCTAGCTATTAAATGTTCTCTACTTGCCTTTTTCTTTTGGTAAGCAGAGAGATCCTGGTATTGCAGGATCATCCCCTGAGTAATGCATGTAAAAACATAACACAAAAATTGCCAAATTTATGGTGGAACAGGACAGGCTTCATGCTTGCCTTCCCTGTAATGCTTTGACTTTTAGGAACAAATATGCACATTTCCCATTTTATTTCCCTAGCAAAATGCACGAGGAATTTTTTCTTTACCTTCCCCACTCCTTTGTGAATTATGGGGAAGTAAGCATATTTTTAAGTACAGTTTTGCAGACACTGAGATACAGCTCCACTATGTGCAAGACAAATTGAAGCTCATTTATGAAAGTACATCTGAAAATGCCAAGGGAGTAGACTTATCAAAGTGATGACATAAAGTTGTCACTCATTCTTCGTACATGCACCTGTGGTTGAGAAAAGTGTTTTCTTTAATATAACTTGATATTTGAAGAGAATATGACAAAATGAAGTCCTATCCCTTCATCATTTACATTATGCCTTAGGGGTACAAAGTTGATCTAAGACATTCTGATTTATGCCTATTAGCGAAGCTGTATCCACAGATGATTAAAAGGCTTATTCTGATTCCTATAAAATAGTCAATATCACAGTTAGGGAAACTTATTAGGTATAATTAAATTACAGCTATAAATGCCATATATCTGAGATATTTTATGATAAATACCACTTGATATGCCAGCCTGTAAAAGAGTTCATTCTGTCCACCCTCCTTCTAAAGACAGACTCTAAACTACAGGGCATGAAAAATGATGTGCATTAAAAAAAAAGAAAAAAAAGAAAAAGGAAACTGTTCTCCTTAAAGACTAAATTATAACTAACCTATCAGCCTCTTGTGCTTCCTCTTTTGACATTGTGCGGACTATATCATGAAAGGACAAGCATAACAAAAATACCTTTTGTCTTTATCTAATATACATATATCTTTTGCTAAACAAGATGTAATAGAGACATGCAGAAAGTGGAACCAAGATATACACCACCATGTGAACCTAGGAGAGATGAGTGTAGAATTTACATAAGTCACTGTAAATAAGTTTTGGATGGCACTGAGGCAAGAAAAGAACGTCAGTGTGTTGTAAGCTATGCATTTCTCACATTTGATGTGCAGAAGAGATATGTAGCAGTTTTTACTCTGAACCATATGCAATTAACTCAGCAGCAAACATTAGGGGTCAAGAGCCAGAAGCATATCCAAATGTGCACAGTAGCAAAGAACAGACAGTTATACTAAGATCAATCCTGAATATGTCTGTTTGGAATTACTAGTTTACCTTTACAAATGCAATGAAAGGTAGATAGGCTGCAGATAACCAAAGTAAAAAATAATAACAGTGAAAAAAATTGATTAATACATTGTTTCAATTTGCTTCAGGAATGAAGATGTAGAAATTATTTCCACATGGAGAAAATTGTTGCTAACTAGTGACATTAGGGCAGGGAGCAAACATAAAAACTGCAATTAAAGTTGACCTAAGCTCAATCTAATTTGACATACTCTCTGGATGAGGCAAGCATCATATACTTGGGATAGGTGTAAGAAACTTCCAGAGCAACAAAAACCTACAATTGTATTCAATTCTGTTACTGAAGCAGTTCATGCTACCCCATACTTGGTAGTTCACTATAAATACGTATAGAATTAAAAAACCCTCCTTATGACTTTTCTACTTCTCAGTCCTTTGAAAAGTTTATTAAAGGCTGCTGTATATTCAGTCAATTGCATGACACACTCATATTTTCTAATACCGTTTTCTCCTAAGATTCTAATAGTAACTCTCTTTATTCTAATAGTAACTCTCATTCTGTTTTTCAGGCTGCTACTTCCCTGTGTATAAAACAATTTCTACGCTCTTGCACAAGCAGAAGAGAAGTGATGGAAAGCAACAGGGCACAGGCCCTGCCAAGGGATGCCCATGCCCAATGACCAGGTTGGCCAGTTCAGTGACAGAAGTATTTCTATGTGAAAGGGAAAAAAATCCAGAAGTTAGACAGTTCTGAAGCATGTAAAAGTGACCTGGGAGAGGAAGTACATAGCTGGTTTGGAGCATCTTAGTAAAAGAAAGTTCTGTAATGTGACCAGGCATCTGAAAAAAGTTAACTGCACCCAGGTCCCAATTAAGACAGGGATTTCAGCGAGTATCTACAATCATAGAATGGTTTGGGTTGACAGGGGCCTTTAAGATCATCTAGTTCCAATACCCCTGCTAGTTGTAATTGTTTTGACTTTGGTGAAAATGCTCATCTGTTCAACACTGAAGTGAATGAAGTGAGTCCTACAGAGTTATGCATACAGATGAGACAAATGTTAGTTCAGGTGGGGTATTATGCTATTTTGGGACAGATGTTCAAAAGCAGTGAAGTCAGTGGCACTAAAATAGAGTTGAATTTGGCCCTATTCATACATTTATACACCCTGCTGCACTATGTCTTTTCCTGTCCTTCATTTTTTCATTCCAATGTATCACTTCACAACAAACTGTATGAGACAAAGCCTCCTCAGGGAACAGCCAGAGATTTGAAATTCACATCACTTTTACCCTTAAGCCTGTCAGATGATCAGATAGCCGAGAAACTGCTAATAGCTTATGCTCTGGTGAAATATGTTTTTCTGTACATGATTACCTTTGTATTTTGTTCCCCTTATCCCTGATTGTCAGCATTTTAATTAAAAGTAGAGGTGTGAGAACATGGGAAAACCTGTCTGCAGAACAACGCTGACTTTGATTTAAGTTAGTGTACTAAGTTGGAAATTTGGAACCCAATTTTCTGCTGCTGTACCACGGAAGCTGATGATGAGCAATTCCAGCTTTTCTTCAGAGACACCTACATCTCAGCAAATACGGCAGAGGGAGCAAAGCAACATCAGCCAGTAAGCCTTGGAGAAACCTTCCATGGGTGTTTTAAGTTGCTGTTGCTTCTCTGATTTCAAGCTTATGCCCTTACAACACTGGGAGACCATGGGATGGCTGCTCAGCTTCGCCGGCTGCTCAGCTCCATCATGGCCAGTTTTCTGCTGCTTATAATCTGTCTCAATCAACTCTATGGCTGATTGAGATCTAATGGATCCAGCTTTTGTCTTCCAGAGACTACAGATCTGTAATGAATAAAATAAGCAGTCTGCCTAATTTCTCAGCTGCAGTATTTTAGTGTACATTAAAATCCAGCAGCACATTGATTTTCATTTGGCCATTCAGGAAAGGTGAAGGTGGAAAAAAAAAAAAAAAAAGCACAACTCAAATCTCTGCAGCTCTCAAGACACATAACCAAAGAAAAAGGCACACTACCATGTGGATATTCACTCCCCTTTACTGCAGGGGAAAAACTTCTGCAGAAGGATGGGACAAACAACAATCAGGAACATTTTCATCTGTCACTACAATCCTAGCTATTTTACTTGCTGACTTCTGTGGTACTTTACATAAGGTTTGATTATATACAGATTCACAGCCACCTAATATATTGACAACAGCTCGGGCTTTGACAGGGTTGGCCTGTTCCAAGTCATATTTAGGCACAATTATGATCCAGAATTAGAACTCCTCCATATTCCCTGGGAGGCCCAAGTGGTAGCAGCCACAGATCTTTATTGGATTCACCATTGTGCAGCTCACTCACTTCTGGAGATGAAAATTTTACACCTGAATTACAGAAAGGCTTTTTGAAAGTAGCTAAGCTCTATTGAAATTTTTAGAATAGAAACTGTGAAAGAAAGAGAAATCCCTATGTTTCTCTTTGCTGTACAGTACTTGAGATTACTGTTTTACTTTTCTCAAGATTTTTCTGGTAACAAAAACCTACCTTTTTCATACCAACACAAAATTAGCTCTCCATTGCAAGGTAAAATGGTACTGTTTTATCATAAATCAGTGAAAAGATTAGAATATATGATTTATTTATTTATTTATTTATTTCAGGTGAAGACATAGTGCAAATCAACCAAGCCAGGTAACACAATAATTTGACAGAATACAACAAGATGTAAGGAAGTAAAGCAATATGATACAGATGAAAGGTGATACAGCAAAAACATGAAAAGAACTGGGCATGAAGTAATAGCATTAGGACTTGAGATAATATGAAGTGAAGAAAAAGAATCAGCTTGATATGTTTTATGATGATGCTGCATAGGAAGAAGCACTATGAGGATACGCTGCAGTGACAAAACATACTTTTGGACTACACAACAGAGAAATGGATGGAACAGAAAACCACACTGGAAATAGGACAAAACATTCTGCTATTTATACTTCAAAGATATCATTTCAATTTTAAGTAGCTGAAATCAATAAGGTATATATGGAGACATTAAAATAATTGAAGGCATTCAGTTGATATAAATAACCTAAAGGTCTCATCAAAGACAGCAGCAGCCAGTAGAAAATACTCTGCTCTCCAAGCACCAATACCACGTTCCAGTGCTTTGTGATTGGGATTTAGCATTGTGAGAGAGAGAGCAGCCCTTGACCCTTACCTATCTTAGCAAGAGAAGATGTGCATATGAAAGTTCCAGTCTATTTTATTTCACTGTAATTTACCACACTGTTGAGTTGCTATGTTTATGTATTGCTGTATTTAAAACAAGGTAAAATCACTGAAGTTAAGACAAATTTCAGTTTCAGATTGTCTGTGTGACTTTTGGGATACTGTGTTTTCTTTCTCTGGCAGGAAAGTAGGTTGCTGATATTCTTGGTTCATCTTTGCTCGCAGAGGTAAAATTAGAGGCCCTGAGACTCCTGCTGGTAGAACAAGCTCTCAATTTCTCACCGTCGAAATTCAATCTGATTTCTATCTTTTTCACTAAAAGGCTGTCAACAGAAAATAAGCAATTCCCATCAAAGAGTCATATTAGTTTCTGAGGTATATAAATTCAGCTGGTAGATGGAGAAACACTCAAAGTTATATATATATATGTATTTTTTTTTTAATTTGCATTTTCTAGGAAACAAAACAAAAACTAACACAGGGCATAAACCCATCCAAAAGAAAATACTGAAAAAAAAAGAGAAGTTGATTTATTGTTACGCCACTAATAACTTCTTTTCTAACCATGGCCCTGGGTTTCTTTTTACTCTTCCTTATGTGATGTAACTCCACTGACCTGGTTATCCTTCATATATTATGATGGAAGCAGGATGACAGCCACTCTTTCACTTACAATGAATAGCACACAACTGAAATCAGAAGTTTTCCTTGAAGTATAGGATAGCATTAGATCTACCAGTATCCAGTGGGACTATCTTGATATGCCAGCAATACAACTCAACCTTTTCTATGTGTTGTAGCAGCATTCTAACAAAGTGTATCGAGTGTTTATTTCAGGTATGTTTTAGCATTTGACAGTCATACTTTGAAAATCAATTTATGTTTTATTTATAAAGAGAGGTCTAAAAAAAAGATTATGATATCTTATTTTTCAACCACTTACAATCTTAAAAGTATGTTTCCAGATTTTTTTTCCCACTGTAGTTGTTACAACTTCTCAAGGGAATTTCAAAAGTAGACAGATGTAACTTGAAGATAAATCAACACTGTCTGTGAAATCTCCTTCGACTGTCTTAGGCCTTTGAGAACAACATCTGAACTTAATACTTTTCCCTTTTATTTTGTAAGATATTTGAGCAATAAGGTTGTTCAGATTGAGATTCTGTGGTCATACAAGATTTTTTTTTCTTTATTACACAAGTTTATTTCTAGCTTTTATTTCTTTATTTATTTCTCTTGAGCACTACTAGCTGAACAAACACAATCTAGAGATTCCTTTTCTTTCCTGCATGGCAGATGTTCTAAGTGTAAGTTCACTGTAACAAGTAGCCTGGTACTGTCTGGTCTCTGAACTGTGATTCAGTTTAGATTTATTTCTCTTGGTCAAAGAGGTTACTATCCCTGCTGTCAACCCCTTCCTTTTTTTTGGAGATTACTTCCCCCAGAGCAAAGGGAGCAAAGCAGGTGGTTTGTCTGCTCTTTTGACATCGCAGTTCACAACCTGGTATATTAACATAAACTGAAACAGACGGTGGGTTAAGTTAATATGCCAGATTGCAAACTGTTGCAGCTGAGTCTTTCCCAAAGCTCTCATTCTGCTGATGTTGCCACCAAGTTGGTAGCCACCTTACAGGGACAGGGAGCCCAGTTACAGTCTTAGCAATTGCAGTTAAGGGCAAAAGAAACTTCAGATTTGAGCCTTAATCTTAGTTGCTTGTTTATTGTTTTCTCATAGATATTTGCTCTTGTTCATGTTTCATTCATCTTGGATTCTTGATAAGAACTTTAATCATAGCATTTCCTTTCATAGCTCTGACTACTCAGAATTATAGCTTAATTAACCAATTTCATCCTTTTTGTTTGCAATGTAAGAGATGAATAAAAGAGAATACCAGTGTTTCAGCAAAGTATAAAAGTACAGGTGCAGAAAGGAGCAGAAAATTCTGAAGAAACCTGGAACAAGAATCCCAACATGCTACAGAGCAGCTCCCTGTTTAGTTACTGGATTATTCTGCCTACAAGAAAAGCAGCTTGTCTATGCTAAAAGAAAGAGAGAGAGAGGAAAAAAAAAAAAAAGGGAAAGCATAGAGGAAATGGTCAAAACTTGCTACTTCATCAGAGCATAAGAAAAAGCAAGTCCATGACAAACAGTACCTCATTTACAGCAGCTTTCTTAATGCGAGTTGCTTAGAAGCTCTAAGGCAGAACACCGTCTACAGTAGGAGAGAGTGCAGCAAGTGTAAAGATCTGAGTATTAAGCTCAGAACTGTCTTCCATTTGCTACATTTGATGCTTGTAATGCACTGGCAATATTTATTGTGTAGCATTTAATAGCACTTAAAATCAAGCTTTCTCTTATGGTGTGCTGAGGAAGTGTCCACTGTATAATCAAAAACCTGTAAGAGAAGTAGATTAATCCACAGCTTCTAATGGGTTTTCTTTCCTTTCCCTGAAATCCTTTATTCATACAAATATATTGCTTTCTACCTGAAAAAATATTTTTCAAACTGAGAAGACACACTCTGAAGCTTCTTCCCAGGAGAGATTAAATGACCACAGATCTCAGAGCTTTCAGAAAAAAAAATGTAAAATTCAGTATTTTATCCTTTTTTTTTTTTTTTTTTAATCCTTGGCATTTATCTCACAGATGTTTAAGGCACTTCTAGATGAACAGGTTATAACTGCAAAGGCAAATAAAATGAAATACTATGTGAAGAAAACTTTGAATATACTCAGATATTCCACCATTTTTCAAGCAAACCATGTAATGATTCATTACAAGAATACAGGAGATCTGAACTTATGTCTCTGCTTTGTCACAGGATGTATGTGTGGTTTCAGGCTGGTCCCTTCCAGACAGGGTTCAGAAGTACCTTCATGCCCAAGGAAATAAATAACTGTGAGTATTTGTATAGGAAATGAACATTTTCACACATTGGAAAATCCTAGTTGGCACCATGGCAGCCATTTGACTCTTTAAGTGCCCAACGGTCTATAAAACATCTAGCATTTAATCCCTGTAAATAGGAAGAGCTGAATTCTTTTTTTCCATCCTGTCCAAGTATTTTGCAGCTTAAGGCAAGGCTTCCCTGACTAAATACAGGTATGTCCTCCAGATGTCTCCATAAACAGCAGTGAATAATCACTTACATACTCAGGGCTGCAGTCAAATTATTCCAGCATCCTGGGGCTGTAACAGATGAGCAGAAGCCTAGGGGAAGACAGTGAGAGATACAAGAGCAGAAGGAACTTCAGGTTGTGTTCACATGGAAGTAAAGTGCTTTGATTCCCAATGCCACCAGAACGTTGAGGTGCAGAAAGGAATGAGAACATATGCTTTTGTGTGTATAAGGACGGAGTAGGACAAGGGAGATTAATCACTTGCTTTATTTTTCTTAAGTGCTTCAGAAGAAATTTGATTTAGTTTTACACTGATTTGTGGCATCATGAAATCAAAGTACACTAAGGAACATCCTGCAGAAAATCCATGCAAGGATGATAACAACGCGCAGCAATTGTCCCTGCTAGCACACGGTTTTCTTTTTGTATCTTACTGTTGCACATAAGTGTGGATGTCTAGTCAATCTAGCTGATATGCCAGAGACTTGCAGTATGCTGGCTGATAATGAAGATGGCAGGGCAGTAAAAGTCCCCTTGGCATCCATGAGTAGCCCACTCCTGCACGCAGCAAGAGCAGAAACACACACTTATGGAATGAACAAAACTCTGTCAGAGCTAAAGAAAATCTGGGTTCTGAATAAAGAAAACCAAAGAAACCTACAGAGAATGTTCTTAATCCAACAGGTCTGCAAATGCATAGGAAAGGGTATATAGAATTAGAAGTTACAACAAACCAAAGTATGAACAAGAACTCTGAATTTAAAGAGGTTTGCTCTATGTCTAACACAATTCAATATATTCATTGACACCACAGTGTAAAGGAAGCCAGAGTACACTGCATAACTGTGAATAATGCATAGCATTTTAGATGACAGGTCAGAATTCCTAAGGATTTTGACCTTACTAAATTGGACAGACAGTCTGAAATCAGTAAGATGAGATTCAGTAAAGACAAGCACAAGGTATAATACATAGGAAGGTAAAACAATATTGTAATTACAAAATGGGAAAATAAGAAGCTGAGGCTACGGCAGGTCATGAATTGTTTAAGGCTGACCAAAATAACACTTTGGACTTAAAAAAAAAAAATAAAAAAAAAAAATGAGAAGACAAATGTGACTCTGGTATGTAATTATAAGACACTCATACAGAACACCAGGGAGATAATGATTGCACTCTATAGTCCATAGGAAATCTCATCCAGAATACCTTGTCTTCACAGTAGGTGACATACAGACAAATTACAAGGACTCCAGAGGATAGTAACAAAAATTACTAGGATTTTTGAAAACATTACGTAAGATGAAAGGTTAAAGTAATTTGATTTGCCCAAATCAGAAACAAAGAGATGCAGGGGGATGTGATTAATGTATTTAAAAATGTAAAAGACTATTACAAAGGAGATAGTGATCTGTTCTTCTCTGTGTAAACTGGATTTTATGCAAGAAGAAATAGACTTAGTTTTCAGCATGGAAAATTTAACTTAGATGTCAAAAGAACTATGATAACTATGAAGAGCAATTAGGCACTGACATAAGCTCTAGAGAGCCCCAAATAACTTCTTCATCAAAAGTTTCTAAGAACAAACTAAGGAAATCTTTCCTAGTGATGACCTGGATTTACCAGCTAACTCACTAGACTGGGAGACAGAGCTAGATCTACTATAACTTCCAGTTCTGTGATTAGGAATCTGTGATATTTAAAAGAGACTAAAACAAGAATTTATAAGATTTTATTTTAATTAATAAGGCCCTGGGCAACTTGATCTAGCTGTGGTAGCCCTGTTCATTGCAGGGGAATTGGACTGAATGGCCTTCAGAAGTCCCTTCCAACTCTAGGATTCTATGATTCTGTTTGCAATAGATTATGCTAATATTGCTAAGAAACCTGGATGACAGGATCAGCATCACTATACTACTTAACTAAAGGTCTGGCCCTTGCCCCAGCTTATACACTGTATTTTTTCTGAAAAATACACCAAATTCCTCTCATGTACTTTATAATGATAAATCTATAGGAGACACTGACCTTACCTGTAATGTAAAACTGGTGTGAGAAAAAAATGAGATTCATTCAATTGAAACAGGCTCTTTTTTTAAATTCACAAATTCTTCATTTTATCTTGAAAAGCAAGCCTAGTTTTTCTTTAATGTGTGAACAGATCAGAAATAGTGCTGCTGATCATAAACAAATGCAAGATATCATCCAGTTCTCTACAAGCAGAACAGGAGGTAGTAGAGCATGTTTCTTAAACAAAACTATTGAAAATATCACAACTGTAGAATAGAAATTGTAGAAAAGGTTAGCATATGTCTGCCCTCCTTTTTCTTAGCCTTCTATTACAATTACATTTGTTGCTTTATTTGTTCCAGTGATATTGGTGTACTTAATGGTGAAAAGGTCAACATATTTGGGTGACAAAGGCACAGAATGGAATTTCATTTCTACTGCAATTGATGACAGTACTTTTTGCAACTTCACAAGGTTTCACTATCAGCTTTCTACATTTGTGGGTCCAGACTGCAAATCTGCATTTTTGACTATCCTTTCATCTATATATATTACACTGTTTGCCTGCGGAAAGGAAAATCAGCCATCTAGGAGCACTTCTAGCAAGGGTACACCATGTAATTTATTTTAGATTGCCTAGAAATGACAACTCAAATAAAGCCTATCAGAGAGCTCTTGCTTACCTCAGATGACAAAACACAAGTAGTTCCCTCAGATGGGGCTGAAGTGCTCCACACTGACCTGTCACACTGATTCTTTCCTCTCAGTAGGGCTGCTAGGATATGTTACCATTTCATTTGTCATTTTGCAAGCCACAGAAAAGTCAATAGAGAGCCGAAACACAAATGTTACAGCAAACACTTAATTTTCATTTACATGTCAGGATAACAGGAAAACAACTTGCAAAGACCAGACCAGGAATTAAATGCTCACCAAATGAATGCTCAAATAAAAGTAAAGGAAAAAAAAAAAAACATTGTGATTCTAATTGTCTTATTTTTCAGTCTATCATAAAAAGTAAAGTTGAATAAAAGATGTAATACCAATCGTGCAACGTTAGAATATTGAAAATGACTTTTAATCTAAGCCATACGGAAAGAAATAGAATGTTTTCTTCAGAAATGGGTGGCTATATTTTCTAGTGATCTAGATCCACGATACCCTCAGATATATCTACTGAGACACCCACTGTTTTAAAAGAAAAATGAAACAATTTTTCACAGAAAATGACAGGCATTTGTGTGAATTTGAAGTGTTTCTACTTGAGAAAAAAAATACCTGCTTCACAGTCCCCGTGACCTTTTTTTACTAATATTAGAATTCTTGATAAAGTCTACATACTATTTGCAACAATATATGCTGTGATATTTCTTCACTGTTATGACAGTTTCTCAGCTGAGCATTCAGAGGTGAACAGGTTGGTAATGTTTCATGTATAGGATTTTCTCTAGAAAATATAAGAAATTCACTTAATATAGGAATAAAAGAATGAAGACTACATGCTGTATTGTCTTGGATTTCTTTCTTTTACAAAAACACAGAATCTAGTATCAAGAATGAGTTATTTCCAGCAAACCCATGAAATATGAAATCATGAATATTTGAAAAACCTTCCTAAACAAAAAAGAGAACTGTCACCATCACTGCAGCTGATATGCAAGGAAAGACAAAGGAAATATGTCGTGTAATTGCGTATTTTTTGTGATCACTTTGAGAAAATTACTAAATTGAAGTGGATCTGGATAAAAATGGAAGTAAACTATGAGCTACTGTAACTCTGAGCTGTCATAGAGAAATGCTATCGCATCTTTTAATAACATCACGTAGTTAAGCAAGAGCAGCTGCAGATTGAGAAGGCTGTGTAAAATCCTACAAGAGACTGCAAAAAGTGTTGAAGCATCAGCTGCTAACGTAATTTCTCAACATACATCAGCTACTATGCATAGCAGGGCTAATTCAAGCAGACATCGTGATTAAAAATATTTCATATGTTGTGATGCAGTGGTATTAAGGAATGACTATGCACCCAAATCAGAATAATCATAGTCCTTGTGTTAACTCTGTTTCTATAAATTGAAACAGATACAGTGTCCCATACAAAATACTGTGCAGTGCAGGCATAAAGAAAGTTCACCATCAGGGCACAGGGAAAACATTAAAATACAGAAGAAAATATGCCATAACTATAAGTGCAAAAGCAAATTCACAAAGAGGAAATAAACAAAATGCAAAAGAAGACCTACTGATAGAGCAGAGCAAAAATATGATAATGGAAAATGCCTTGCATATGAGGCCATAAGCAGTAATTGTAGCAAGAGAACACATTATGTCAAAGGTTGTAGAAAAAAGAAAAAAGAAAAAAAAAAAAAGCAAAGTACAAAGACATCTTATCAAGGAGGCAGGCAGTGACTCAGGGGATGAGACTTTGCATGTCCAACATTAATGCAACACAAAAACAAATAAATGCTTTATAAAGCTCAGGCTAGCATAAGATTCAAGGGCAGGCACAGAAACAACCGGAAAGCTGAATGCCGATGAGACAGTAGAACATCAGGGACTCTGCTGGGCTGTAAAGACTGACTTAGTCTTAAGTAAGGAAATAAAACAGAAAAGGCAAAATTGCACTAGGCTGAACCAAATTAAAATTTTAGTGCTGCACAACCATAATGATATGAGAATAAGCAAATTATAATCAGAATATAAACAAAAGTACATAGATTGTAAAAATACATGAGACACAGCTACCAGCTGAACTAAGTGAACTTATCAACTGAGAGAAAAAATTAATAAATTACACAAATGAGCAAAACACAAAAAACTCAGAACAGGCAATTCTCTATGGTATCTCTATAACAAAAACTCCTAAAAATTACTAAGCTGTATCTGAAAGACTGGGATGTCTTCCAAGGATGTTACACCTGGAAATAAATAGAACAATTCAGACTGTACAACACCTGTCTTGCAGAACACCCATTGAATTAAAACAAACAAAACCCCAAAATATTGGGAGCAATAAAGCAAATGAGGAAAAACAAAACAAAGCAAAACAAAACAGCCCCATCATTGCTAAGTAAATATCAAGGCAGTCATTGAAAATTCTAGGCAACCTGTGAATTTGCAAAGGTCCAAGTAATTTAAACAAAATACTAAGCTGAAAAAATTATCAAATACTTACTTCTATGTAAACCTGCTTGATTTAACAAAACCTATTATCCTTTAAAGACAACTACTAGTTATACTAGATGAACAACAGCCTCTCCACACACCAGCAGAGGGACAATATCTCTGTGGCAAGGAGAGAAGACTATTAGTTCTCCTGAAAGTGAAACTACTCCATAGCATGAAGATGGAATAGACAGCACTATGCAGAGAGGTTCTTAATGTAGCTTCTTGTGTTTATGAGAATGGGTCAAGAAAATTAGCAAAGAAAAAAAAAAAAAGATTGAGATAAAATGGTAAGAGAACACAGTGTAACTCATAGCTTCACAAGGGCTTTCATGACAGTACTACCGATAACTCCACCAAAACCTCAGTTCTGCTAGTGGAACCTCAAGAATTAGCTTTAGAAACATGCATGTCCAGAAAGAACTCAGGTTCTGTTTGTCTGGATGCTTATCCTGATCAGAACAGGATCATGAACAATAACAGATACAGAAAATTCAACATTGTCCATGTCAGTTATATACTGGGTTGGAGTCAGGGCTTGGAAAGAATCTAGGAAGGAACTACAGACAAAGCTTTACATGCACTGTGATCCACCACTGTGCTCAAACACTTGAGCACACAAGAGCAGCCCCACTTGATAGCATCAGAATTACTTTGTTTGGACATATATGTTGTTTCCAAACATATAGGAAATTCACAGTACTACTTTCACACAGCCAAATACAAAGCCTCTTTCAAGAACATGCTTTTCTAGAACAAAATCTTCTATCTAGAAGGTTAAGGAAGATGGACTAAGATTAAAAACAATATTTGAGGTCCGGTGGATGGATGAGATACTTAACAAAGTGCAACCCAAGAAACAGTGACTTTTGTAGCCAAGACCTAGACAGAATCAAGAATGGGATTTTCACAAAAAATGATATATGAAATATCTCATTGACAAAGACATGTCAGACTTCTCTAAAATAGGTGAACTGACAGGCATGACTGTACTGAAAGTTGTAAGCAAAGCAATACAGCATGTCAGCAGTTTGATGGCAGAACTGGGTTTTCTTACACTGAGTTCCTGTTATTTTTCTAGACAGGAAAACTGAGATTCAGCTTATTATCAGCACTTTCATAATCAATTAGTCAAAAGCAAAAGCTGAATGAGTTTCAAAGCTTGAAATAAAAAGATGTGGTAACAGTTGATCATAACTCGGGACAAATCGTTCTTAAGTAGAGACAGTCTCATAGAAAGTCCAGTAAATATTCTTATGCTGAGATATTAAAGTACAGTAATGTCTGTAGTGTTACTACAACTCCTGTTGGTTGAAGGGTAATGTAGCAAAAAGAGGAAAAGACGTGCTAATATCAAATTCTACTGTTACAAACTGAAGAAATCAAATAAAAAAATCAGACTTGATATCACATCTGATCAAACTGTTCCTTTCTTACACAGTTTTGTGGTGTACTGATAGCACTTTACCTGAAATCTCCCATTCACTCTACAGCAACACAGAAACAGACAAGGGTTGAGTGATCCGAAATCTTCGTAGAGAAGAGAAGCATCTGTGTTCAGAAGTTGTTTTCTGCTTGTGAAACAGATACTTTCCCACAGTTCCATTACAGTGCTGGTAGGTCCTTTGGTCAAGCACAGCCCTTGTCAGCTGCAAATCATTAAGCAGGTATATATTGTCCTTCAGTAGCGTACTTCTCCTTAGACAAATACTTTGGATTCCATTACAAAGTACCTAATTCTTCCAGAGAGATTTAATAAGGTGAATAACCTGTGAATTCTGGATTTCATTTTAGGAGTGAAATGCCCAAAAATAAGACTCTTCACGCTGAATCCTATATTAGATTTGTTAAGAATATAGACAGACTACACACATTTGTAACTGTAGAGAGGTAGAAGTACCTTAAGATGAAATAATTAAAGAAAGCATTGAAATGCACAAACATAGAGATAAAACAAACAGGACTTTGAGAGATAGTAGTTATCTGCAGTAATAAACATGAAATGTGAACAATTCATGACTTGTGATAAGATTTAAAGTGAGGATATAAATCAGATGGAGAGAATACCATTGAAAGACTGAAAACACACATACAGCCAGACAGAAATAAAGAAAATATAAAGAGCCTTTTGTTATCTTCACCTTCTAACTGAGATAACACTTGTCTTTAATGGTACACCCTTGGAGTAGCTCCTGCATTCAGCTGCGAGACCATAACAAAAACATACTAACATCTACCTTAATAGATATACGTGATTAGCATAGGCTTAGGTTAGCCACTTAATGTCACTTATTCAAAGTTTGATGTGTAAATAATTTTACTTGAATAAATTCAGTTTTATTTGCTGAGTATAATCTGGCTTCATGTCCCGTCATCTTTATGAAACAGGACTCTAAGCAGAGCACTGCTCTCAGCAGGTCAGCCTTCCCAGATCTGTATTGGATTTGTGCGGCTTCTTTACAAGAAGCTTATTGCAAAAGAACTTCATATTACCAAGGCCTAAGCTACACCTACACTGAAGAAATAAACATAAAAAATAAAAAAGAATGAGACAGACATGCCACACTGTGTCAGTCTCTTTTCTTTAAGAATGCTATTGCGGTTACAGGTGGTACTGCTAGAGGCAGTTAGAAGGCAGAAAGCAGCAGTTCCTTTCTTCCTTGTAGTAATAACATTTAAAAGAAAAAAAGGAAAAAGATTTTGAAAGAGGTAATGCACCAGAACATTGCATGTTCATAACGGTTTCCTTAAAGCTTCAAACACGGCTTCACAGAACATTTTCTAAACCTGTAGAAGCATCCTATAGTTGTGATCTTCTATTGGAGGAGGAAAAACAGAATGAAAACTTTTGCTTTAGATTAATTATGAATTTCACAGTCTTACTGAAAGTACTGAACTGGAGAAATACTCCAGAAGCACAAAGAACAGTTGTTGAGGGATAAGAACAACCGTCTGCACAGAAGTAGGGGAGTCGTGCAAGATAGGAATCAGCTATCTGAGCAAAAGTGCTGCAGGAGATCTAGGTGTATATACTGGATCACTACCTGAACACAAATCAATAATAACATGCTGTTATAAAAAGCATGCCATACAAGGATGAGTATAGGCTGTAAGATACCAGTACTGTTTCCAATTGTTTCAGTAAAGCTAAGCAATTAGTTAGAGTACTGTATTGGGCACTGGATGGCAGTATGGCAAGAACTAAAGCAGAGCAAAAAGCTTAATAGAAATACTAAGGACATGACTTATCAGGAAAAATACATGGAATGGGGCACTTTAGCCTAACAGAGAAGAGTGAGGCAGAGTAAAGGCATATGTAAAAGTCAACAGCGAGGAAGAACAAGAAAATGATTTGTATAGTCCATGTGTGAAAGATAAAACACGACGCATTGGGCTCCAATTGCATCACAGTATTTAGCCTAGGCCTTTCGTACAGTAGGCTTTTGTACAGTAAGGACAGTGAAAAAATGATAAAATGAATTATAGGGAGTACAGTACTTTCACCACTGGAGGCATATTAAATGGTTTGGTTTATCATTTACCAAGAAAAACAAAGAAAGGAAGTGAAATAAGATGACTTCCTTGCTCTTTTCAGCCCCTTGTTTTTAATTTCTTTACATTCCATGATTCAAATGATATAGTTCTCTGATATTCTACTCTCCCAGTTAAGTTCTTCTCTTCATATTAAAAAATGTTATCGCTTTCCATGACACTGACGGAGCGCAAGAAATTTGTCATGAGTATATATAGATAGGGAATTTTCATATGAAATAGCATAAGTTTCATATGAGCAACACACATATCAAAGTTCAGGTCAGTGAAGGAAAAGAAACAGGAAAAATAAATTAGTATGGACACTTTGGGCACTCCAGCTTTACAACCTAAATATTTTACTAAAGTCTAATCACATATGATGATAATAAAGCTAATATTCTATGGAGAAGACAAAATTTAATGAGGATTCTTTTTTTAATTTCAATTGGTGTAAGAACACAAATTTTATGACTGTTCATAAATAAGTATTCAACAACCATTGCTTCCATTGTGTCAGCTCTTTCTTGACTCTTATAAAAGGAAATGCTCTTTTCCATTAAAGTTCCATGTGCCTTCCATATATATTTTTGACAATTCAGTTTTGATTAAGAAATAGTGGAGCAGCAGCCAGTGTCCTCTTCTCTTTCAAGAATTTTCTAAAGAGCCCATGGAAGTCAAAGTCTTTTGAAAATCTGTCTATGTATTTGATTTCTCAATAACTATCCTGAATTGTGAACATTTCTGTAAAGTCCTTTATTCGCTAGTAAAAAGCTACTACCACTTTCTAATTTAGTGTCTCCAGCAAGCATTTAATTCAAATTTAGTAAGCCAGATACTGCTTTTTAATTAAATATAAGATGATTGTTAAAAGAGAACTCACTAAGCATTTAGAAGATAAATCTAATAGTAATGTAATTAGCTCAAAATTACATAAGCAAGAAATGCCTAATCCCATTCTTAGTAGCACATGGACTTTGTAAAGAATTTGCAGATACTTAATTAACAGTTATCAAAATAGCCTGCAGCAAGACAGGTTTCTATTAATTGTTAAAATAGTGATATTTAATAAGCTTGTTAAGTGATAATACACTAGGGACAATCTACTCATTTAGTTTCTAAGTATTCTATTGTAATTCCCTAATGTCTTTATCAATGTGTAATACTGTCAGTTTGTCCAAAGTAAGCAGTGATCTTGCATTGTTTAATTTTGCATTGTTTAATTTTTATGTTTGTATTAAGTATCAGTTATCTTCTGAAGGAGGTGTTTATTTCCTCTTAAATATCACTGATTGACCTTCACTTTTGAAAGTTCTGATTGAAACAGATTTAACTTTTGGGCAGAGGGAAAATAATATACCAGCTAATTTTTGTGTGCAAACCTGAACTATTAATCTTCTATGAACAAGCTACTGTTATAAAGTAACTTTATGAGAAATTCTTTACTTCTCTGTGCCTTTCATTTCCCTTCCCTACCACTATAAAGGTGTTTTTTTTTGGAGGGGGAAGCTTCATTTCTTAGCATGAAGCAAGGCATTATACTTAGTACTTTAGAAATACTTGACTCCTCTATTTACAGTTTATTCTGTGATAGAAGTACTAGAATAACTCCCCTCCTCTTAATTTTCAGCAGTGTAGTGACATGGTCTAACATTTAATTTTCTAGCACTGCAGTTGAAGTGATCAAGTTGTGCTTATCACCAATGGAATAAAACTGCATTGGATGTTGGTAGGTAATGACCTGATCATATATCTGAGCCAGTGAAAGAGCAGGATGCTAAGTCTCCAAGCTTCCAGGCCAAACTCACAGAATCATATAATGGCTTGGGTTGGAACAGACATCAAGGATCATCAAGTTCTAACATGCCTGACACAAGCAGGGTTGCCAGCTGCTAGATTAAGCACGAAATGAGGTTGCCCAGGGCCCCATCCAACTTGGCCTTGAACACCTCCAGGGATGTGGTAGCCACAGCCATGTAACATAAAATGCAAGTTAGAGAGTGAAAAATGAAGATTTGATAATGCAAGAAGTAGTAACAAAGAAACAGTATTCATACAGAATTAAAGCAAAGCAAACAAAACAGTTTAAGTTCAAAAATGTAGACGTATCAGTCCTACCACCAAAGAAGGGATTTCTGCAGCTTCTTTTTTATCATGTAATTATAAAAGAGATTTAGGAGAGAAACAATTGTCCTATATAGTCTTTGTGGAAGGGACTGACTTCCAAATATATTTTCCTCAGCAAGTCCATTAATTACTTCAGCCCAAATAACTAATGGGAAATGTATTTTTCTGCCTCCACTTTTTTTTTTTTTCTTCTTTTTTTTTTTTTTCTTCTCTTTTTTCCCCTGTTATTAAAGAGTCAGTAGAATTGAACAAGGGCACTAACCCATGGCCCTAACCACAGGAGGTTAAATTAATTAGAAGATTTAGAACTCTTAGTGTTACACATTACGCAGCATGCTTAATTGTGAAGAATTCCATCTACAGTTACTATTGTTAACTATACAGTGATTGTTGTCAATAAAGTCGTCTTATATCCGACAGAACTGCAAATAAGAAATAAGCTTTGCATCAGTGAGTCATTTCATGACATTTGACGAAGAAGCGGCTAACATCAAATTAACAACAGGTTACAAACAATTCCAGTTTGACAGATTCCGTCACCAGCAGATGGATATCCTGCAAGTTAAATGGGAAACAGCAAGTAGACTGAAGGTTGTTAAGTTTGCAGTATTCATACTTGAGTCTGAATTATACCATGCACTTGGAGAGGTATTCTACTGTTTCAAAGCACAACAAAGCTGGCTGTCCTGGCAATGCCCTGTAGATCACAGATGACAATGTCAATTCATATTGCATATTGATGTGTACACATTACTTTAAATTTAATTTATTACTTCACAAGTAACATGGGAGTCGGTGATGTGGTAATTCATTCAATTTGTTTAACCTGTTTAATATATTGGAGACAGTCTGCAAGTACTTGTCAGACCATTAGCTGTTACAGTCCTAGGGGCTGTTTCATTTCTACTTAAGCCCATTATTTCACTAAAATGTTTGTTAAAATCAACTATCTAATTTATTAAGTAGAAGTAACAATGATGCATTTCCTTATTCATTGTATGAGATGGACAGAAATTGAGGTGTGGTCAGTAAGCACTGACTGACAAAGGAGGCAAGTGTTACCATTTTCTACAAATAACCCTGGCAACGAGCACAAAGAAATGATCATCAATAATACAGGAATGAAAAAGAAAGATACCATCATTCTGGACAGAAGACTTCTACAGACAAGTCTTTATGATCACAAAGACAGAATAAATACATTCAGTATAATCTATGGTAAATTTACTTATGTCAGTGATAAAATGTGTGTTTGTGTGTAAAAAAGGAAAACAAACAAACAAACCACGAATAAAATGTAATTATAATTTTCATTTATGTCCTAACATTTGAAGTTTGATATCAAGAACAATACTGGCTGAAGCCTGAATACTTTATTTAACAATATTTTTGGGAATTAACTGTATCAGTACATAGGGAATGTTATCATGTTTTTAATATTTTGCGTCAATAGGAGCTAGAGATTTTTGAAATGGCTTCTGAAGTTCTACCACAGGGGGACAACTTCTGACAGAGAAAATTATATCTGAGTGGAAAGTATAGTTGCTGATGGAGAACATTTTACCTGCAGAGAAGCGCAGATACTGCCAAAGCAGATTTTATCTGCCTGCTAACAGAAAAGATTTTACCTGGTTGTGAAATGCAACTACTTACAGAGAATATTCCACTCATCAGCAGCTGAACTTCTGGGGTACATAAAACTTTTTCTGTCAGATTATACACATACATTATTTTCTCCATTATAGGATAAAATCTAAGAAAAAAAGTAGTTACTGACGAAGCTTGTGTGATGGAAAAGACTCCATCAGTTCAGTACTTGCTGGGGCATAAAGTTTCACCAGCTGAGAATCCAGCCTGGCTATGTACTACATACAAAAGCAAAGCTTTGCGTCTGAGAGCAAGAGCCAAAACGATAATAAATTCCGGAGAAGTAGCTTTACTATGCAAAATTTAATATGAACAATGTAACATTTTCTTTTTTTAGAACAGTCCTGTGGAAAAAAGGATATATAATTGTTATTGCCACAGGCTGGAGAACCAAGATTACTGGCGCGCTAAGAAAGAAACTGAGAGGCCTATAGCAGCATTAACTTGAAGGTATCTGTTTGGGGCTTTTTGCTGTTTTCTTTTGTTCAGCCTTGGGTTACCTTCCTAAACCAACCACATAATTTGATTCTTCAGACTTTTTGTTGCGTGATTTTAGGAGTGAAGCCCTACTTAATCAGGCATGGAGTGATTGCATCCAGTAATCCACTTGGAAAGCAAACGCTCACCGACACAGATGAATATGCAGGCAGTTGACAAAGCAGAAAGTTGCAAAATCTGAAGAAGCATCGTGTCATGCTATTTTAGCTAGAGTTAATGATTGGTAATAATGACCTTTTGTCTTTCTAAATTCATACGTTGTATTTCATTCCATAGTTGTAGGGGTTTCAGATGGCTTTCCACTTCCCTGTAATTGCTAAGGAACTGACTCCTGTGCCTAACTTTTAAGAAGAAAATACACGACTGCAAAGGTAACTACAAATCTCTCAGACTGTGAAATATACATATAAAAGAGATTTTCCACTATTCTAGATTTCAAATTCTTTTCACGTAGGCTATTGAAAGAGATGAAAATGGATAAATGTGTAGCCACCAATGGCGTCCGCCTCTCACTTTATAGAGAGCTACCATTTCATTAAGTTTGAAGGTTTTGAAATAATATAATCATAATGAAAGAAAGGAAATAAAATTCTCAGAAAGTTCTCAAAGGAGTATTAAAAGATGAGATTTGAATAAGACTGATCAAATGTTGGAATGGAAGATGCAGATAGGTCATAAGCCTTTGCTTTTTTGATTGCCCATATTGTCTCGAAACTGTTCAGCAGAACAAAGAGTTTTGTGGATGAAAGACTGGTGTGAAGAAACATGAATGTCAACTTGAGTTCTGAAAGACAGTCTGCTAATGAAATATTCTAAAAGTCATTTTCAAGGTGGTGGAAAGTTCTCACTGATGTGCACCAATGCTTCTGATAAAAAGCATCACATATTTATGCAAGTATTGGCTTTTAGTTCTGAGAAAATAAAGCAATGCTTGAATGTTGCAGAAAGATACTTAGTCTGTTCTACTTTCAGAGGATTAAAAAAAATAATCAGGATGCTTGTTTAGGTTCTACTTTAGGCAGTCAAAACAATCCTGGAGCAGCTAATTTTCAGAATAATAAAATAGGTTAATATCTAGTGCAAACTCTGTAGACTGAAAATAAAGACAGATCCTAAATGCATTTTCAGCTCATGAAAAAAGGCACTATTTGTTTGTGCAATAAGTATAATCAGTACAATTTAAAACAAAACCGTAAATAATGCATTTGGCTGCTCCAAGTAGGATAGAGTTTTGAATCTGACATTGTGTGATATTTAATAGCTTCTTCGTAATAGGAGTTCATAAGAGTGAAAGATCTAAAAACAGTAAACATATTTCCAACAGTTCTAGGTGAGCAGATCTAATTAAATTTTGGAATACAAAAGTCTCTGAAGTAATGCTGCCAAATTTCCATTTTCTGGCATTTTCTTGTACACTAGAACTAGCTTCTAAAAAACTTGCTTCAAAAGCACTGAAGTTCATAAAGAGGAGTCCTACTTTACCTTCAGTACCCACAGATTTCACCTTGGAAGCCTTGTTGTTAAACTATCGAAATCTGTAACCTTAGTGTGAGAGCCCACTTACCCCATGTGTTTACACAGCTAAGGCACCTTTGTGCTCAGCAATTTCTGCTTGCTCCTGAGTTTCAGAAACAGGGCACTTGAGATTTTCTGAGGCACTCAAGTCTATTGGCAGATTCAGAGTATGCAGACTGTATAGCAATATGCTATAGAATTAAAATGCAATGATGACTTTTTTTTTATTTTTTGGCAAATGCAGTCCAAGAGATGGTTCATACTCAATTTAGTAATTGACACTCTCCAAGAAGTGGAGAGTTTCTGTCTGATGGGCTGAAGTCTTACATTTATCACCTTTCTAGAAACCCTACTGACCAAAATAAAGCCAGCTTAAGAACAGGAGAGAGTCATTCCTACCACATCTTTTATAAGCCATTTCAAGTTTAAATAAGTCAGGAAGGATGCATATGAAATTATGATTCTTAACAGGTGAAGGTAAACGCAGTGGCAAGATGCATAAACCTCACTGTCATCCTCAGCACATCTCAGTGCCTAACTGAATAGGTGCCTAGTCATCACCTTTCTCATCTTGAATCCCACCTCAACGCATCTAGCTCTTGCTATGCACTGTACAAGGATCTAGTAATCCAAGAAAGAGCTCAAAGTTCCACACTGCCTGCTTCATTTTAACTGTGCCAGTCTTAAATCTTTGCTTTAAGACTTAAATCTGGAGCCATCTCTATTTTGCTAATGTCACAGATATATTTTAAGAATGTCATCAATATATAATGTATCTCCTTGTTTGAGTTAAAGCATCAGCTTTTATTCCTATGGTCAGTATTTTCATTGGATTATTGGTAGGATATAAGCTTTTTTATTCCAAAACAACTCAGCTAGGTTTCAAAAAGATAATTTGTATTGTATGTTAATAGAATTAAAAGCCTGTACTTGCTTTTAACAAGTATCCCTCTGGAAACAAGAAATGACTGGTTGTTACTGGCTGGTCTCCCTTATGATTTAAACGAAGAACTGTGGGAAGGCTTTGCTGAATGGCCTTTGATTTTCTGTCAATGCAGTTTTGCCAGAATTTTAACCTAGGTCCCATAAGTGAAAGTAAAACATTAATCTGCTCAGTCAGTCAGTCCCTGGATAAAGCTTAGAAACAGAAAAATGTTTACAACAAAGATATCATAACCCTTTGAAGACTATAAAGAATGATAACAAAGCAAGTAATTTTCTGTTTAAAACTAATTAAGATGCAGTGCTGTTGTTCGGAATCTAGATGAACAAATGAAACCCAAAGATAAGTTATAACTTACATTTTAAAGTTATTTAGCCTTTTCTTTTTCTTAAAATAAACCTTAGATGAAATGTTTAGCTCTATTTAAATGTGTGACACTATCCATCACAATTTTATAGTTGGACACATAATAATGTATAATCTCAGCTAGCTGTCCACTTGTAAAAATGGGAATAGACTTC
This sequence comes from Perdix hodgsoniae, assembly GCA_035772895.1. Taxonomy (NCBI): domain Eukaryota; kingdom Metazoa; phylum Chordata; class Aves; order Galliformes; family Phasianidae; genus Perdix; species Perdix hodgsoniae. The sequence goes on along the minus strand of JAPSGF010000045.1, from coordinate 2,482,058 downwards.
AAGAAATAAGCAATTTCCCAACAGAAAATTGGAAATTCTGCCAACCAATTCCGGGTGACCTGCCATCAATCAGTGTTAAATTCTCCCCAGCTATTGCTGAAGGGTATTGCCATTACTGACAGGCTTCACCTGGTGACTAATGGTACGTAACAAACACATTCAAGAACTATAGAAATCCTAAGAATCTGTAATTGTCAGTTAACTCCCAGCAAAGGCCTTCTCAGGCAATTCAAAAAGAGATTTCTATAACCTTGAAACTACTTATTTTTATAATAATGTTTCTTTTTAAGAAAAAAAATCAGAATGACTTAATGCCATGAAACTAAATTAAATCAGATTGCAAACCACTTATTTGTTGTAGAATGCTGTAGTGTAGACCTACTTTGCCATATGCACTAAATATATGTTAATGTGACAATCACTCTAAGCCTGGATTAAAATTCATCTTTACAGAAAAAAATTGTATGATTAATAATTATGATTAATGTTTGAAGTGTGCTGTTCTAGGGTAATAGTTTCCCTTATTTGCCTGAGTATATATTTAAAGTTAAATATTCAGTGATTTTGTTACTCCTGTACCTATGAATTACTTTACAGGTGGAAACACACTACAGACAAGAAATTGTGACTGTTCAATCAGCACCAGAGAACTACAGAGAAATGATGATACACTTGTTTCAGATACTGTAACAGGATTTTGTCCATGTTCATAAACAAAATCTGCCAAGGTTGCACTTGTGAAGTACAAAAATTTTAAGTGATCTGATTTTTCAGATTAAAAAATAAAATACCGTGGAGGGGAAAGTATTGGTGGAATCCAGTCAACCCTCTCAAAGACACTAACCCTGAGTTCAAATGCCTACAGCACTGTGGTTCTCAATGAGGCTGTACACAGAGAACCAGTAGAACAACTCTGCCTGCCTGATTTCTATGGGGCAACTCAAGAAGTAAAGAAAAGCGTATATGAATACCGAAAGGGACATAAATTTATAAATCTGCAATGAGATGGGTAATTAATTATATGTTAGGGAAGAGATAATAACAACAACAACAAAAACATAAGAACAAGAGTACCAGAAAATATCTCTACACAAACCTACTTTTTGCTGTGCTATGTTAGGATAAGAACCGTGTTTCTGAGGTAGATATGCTAACTCATGGTGAAAAGTTGTATTGTATTTCTAACATCTGTAGACCACTGGGTCACTCCCAGAAATAAAGTAAATCATTAACAACAACAAAGATGAAAATATTTGGTATACACTTGGTATGTGCTTTGTCGAGAAAAGGTGAAGATGAGGAAGGCATAAAAAGTGGAGGCAAAGAGAAAAAAAAACTGTCTTTAAATCAATAATAATGTTCAAAATATGAAGCTTTCTGATGCTCTTCACCAAGGCAGGTGAAGTACAGACAAAAGTCTCTATATGACAGACACCTGGATTTTTCCTGCATGCATGTGACTGGGGACATTTCATCCTGTGTGGTACTGATGGCCTAGGAGTTCTAGTTCTGATCCTAACTCATTATGTGTTGTCTTGTTATCTCTTGGTCAAAAAATAATGGCTGAATGCTTGGTTTTCCTGAACTACTGATAAGAATAGAAATCTTACCTCAAGCAGAGGAAAATCCTTATACTTTCAAATGATGTAACCTGACTTACTTGGAGCTTCCTTCTTTATAGTACATTAAGGGTAGAAAAGTAAAGTTTCATAAGTGCTGCCAACTTCTCAACAAATACAAGTCTTGGAATGACAGACGAAGATTTTTCTGTTCACAAAAAACACTTCAACAGTTCTGTGCCAGTCGTGGATTGAGTAAGGGAATTATTAATTATTATTAAGGGAATTATTAAGAGTGATTATTGGTTATGAATACAGAACTGAAGAAATGCTAAGGTCTTCCTGCCTCAAAGTCAGCATTTGATAAAATCTTGTGAATAATTAGATAGTCTTTATTAACTTTCTCTCTGCATTGTTGTGTCAGAAGTGTTACTTGGCTGAGAAATGATTCATCCCACTCTCTCCATAGCTTACTGTGCTCTGAGTGCTTAACATCATTTGTAAAAGAAATCGGCTTAGATTTTCAAAGTAGAGACTTAAAATATCCTTAAATACTTAATGACAGATTGAAAGATTAAGGAATAAAAGTAGAAATATATTGAACAAAATAGCATCTAAGATATTAATTTAATTACCAAGTCTTCTCTAAGGGTTCAGTAACTGATCTGTAGCAGCAGAGGAGGACTTAATTCCTCCCTTCAAGTTCAGAACAGAGGGGAAGCAGACGACATGATTTTCTATTATTATTCAGATGTATATCAATGAACACAGAACAACAGCCCTTCAAGTTTAGTATCTTGATTCAAGACATGCTTTCTGAGAGTACAGTCACTAATTGAACTCATTAAGAGACTTCAAACTGAACATATATTAATTTAAACATTAGACTTTCCTTTGAACCCCCCCTTTTTTTTTTCATTTTTTAAAAGAAAAATAATTAAAATTTAAAATAATTTAAAATATTTTAAAAATTATTTTAACTTGCTGAGTCAAATCCCAGCATATCAGATACTAACTGAATGTTTACCAGTGCATAGAGAAGTACTGTTAAGTACTCTCTCTCTGATCAGTACACATAGCTTACAACAGTATTCATTAAGTCACTGATGTCATTAAGTCACTTAAGTCACTTCCAAATGACTTTTTTTTTTTTTTTTTTAATTTTTAAATTGTCTTCGGTTATTTAGATCACTTCAAAACAAATTAAATGCATGGATTTATCTCTGTTTAAAATACTTATTGATATATATTTTAACACATTACAGTTTTCAAAACTTTTCAATTCTGACCACATAAATTCCATAAGAAAATGATGAGCTTTGAGCCAGCATAATTGGGTAAGTTCTCCTGATTACAATGGAAGATAAAAATGTAAACATGTCAATATTTTATAGTTTTGAATAGATATAGACCTGTAAGTAACATATCTGTATGTGACAAGGTACATGCAGGAGACAACCCTAAAAAAGGCCTTTCTTAGAAATGGTTGTACTAAATTCATGGGAGCATCTTAGACAAATGTATTCCACAGAGCAGGAATAAAAATTGGCCTATATAGGCTGACTTCTAAAAGAAGTCAAAATAAGTAGATACTTACACAGAGCATTTCTACTGTAATAGAGAGTTGTTCTAGAAATCCAAAGACACAGTCAACACTGCTTGTGATGAATACTTATTAGAGCTGCTGAAGCCTGGAAGTACATGTCCACTCTAAGCTTTATGAACCTCTTACAAAGCCTGTCAGGCTTCTCAGGCCTGTACCGTATTGTTCACACATTGTGTTCTAGCATCACCATCTGTGATACTTCAGAGCCATGACACAAAGGAAAGAGAGAACAAGCATTACAGTTCACAAAGGAATATGTGCTAAGGATTGCTTACAAAAATAAGCATATAAAAATCTACAGGAAGTCACCTTACCCTTACACTGTGGGAAGGAAAGCTTTTTATCTGTCACATTTCATAATAACTTGTGATAGAAATTATAGGCATACTTTGGCATTGTAACATACATAATTAAGTCATTTCTGTAACATCATATATGATATACTTTAGGACGTACCTTAGGATATAACTGAAATATCTTCCCAAGGCATCACACTATTAGGGAAATATAGGTTTCTTGGAGGGGTAAATTCTGACACCCATAGTGGTGCTAAGCAGAACCGTACCTCATGGCTTGTCTCACTGATACAGCAGACTAATTCACTGAAGAATTTCTTATAGTGGTTTCGGATCTGTAAGCAAGTCCACACTTTAACATATGAAGGCTATTTTCCAAATCCTTCCTCAGCTGACAATTTCCCGATCAAACAGTGAACAGCATTAAAAAACACCCTGCAGCATTGCCAGATTTGAAATAAATGATTTTGTTGTCTTAAATACAAATGCTGATGTGCTGTGCAAGGATGATATTCCACTCCTTGAAGAACAGAGAAGACCAACAACACTGAAGTAGTTTTGATAAATACTGTCACTCTCTAAGGAAATTTAGAAATTAGAATGCTATTAAATAGAACTACTTCATACTTTGTTTGAATTTTCATTTCTTTGACAATGGAAACCACTCTTGGTAATATTACAGTTACTGATCCCTTGAGTGTGTTAAATTGTTCAACTATGTCCTTGTGAATAGCCTGAGGCAATGAAAACAAGAGTCTGCAGCGTCCTGGCCTCCTGCTTCTGTAGTAAGCTTCTTGCAAGCTATTAAAACAAACTAGCAAATAGTTCTATAATTTACTGTACAGACAAAAAAAAATTCTGTGATTCAATAGCATTTCAAAAATCACAAAAAGCTTGACAGTCTATAATCTACCACAAATATGTTTTTTGGGAACGTCTGCATTTTGGACACGGTAGTATGTTTGGTCTAACTTTCTTCTCATGTTACTGCTATCAGCATCACTGCAGATCATTTCCAACTTGCTAAATCCAGACACAATTTTATGAAGTTGTTTCATTTTTTCAACAGACCCCTCCGAGTATGAAGACATCAGCAGTTTGAAAGCTGGGCATAGGACGCTGTCAAGAGTCTGTACAAGTAACTGCAGTTTACAACCAGGAGTAAAGAGTGGGACTCTACAGCATCTGTTTCGGATTGTATTTAGTACTGTCACTTACCAGGGCCAACCCAATTCATAAGAATTCATAGTAAAAGAACACGGTCCAGTTGCAAGAAGAAATACAGAAGATATGTTGTGAACAGCACTGTTTTGATACTTAAATATCAGAGGTTTTAGGAGTTACTCATTGAAAAGAATGATCAGAGTAGGTTAGGGAAGTGAAAGTATTCTCTAACTGTTAACAGCAGTTGCTGCAGTTTTCATTAAGTCATTTTCTGTTTTTCCTGAGCAGGAGCTATGGAGTATTTTGTAAAGTTGCACCTTTTAAAGTCCAGAAAATAATCAGTGAAGCAGGATGCATCTTCTTCAGGAAGAGAAATTAAACTCACTCCATGCTGCAAAAAGTCATCAACTCACAGCTGAGCAACACATTGTAGAGTTGAATATAACGAGGTTGCTGTATAATGTCACAATACAAAAAAACTGCAACAGTGAAAAGAAAATAATAATCCTTCTGCAATCTGATATAACACAGCTCCCTTTCCCCCTACAAAAAAAGGTTCAGAAGAAGACTAGGACTCAGGAACAGAAATTTCTTATAGTTCATGTTAATTAGCCAGTTTTCTGCCAAAATATATGCAGAGAAACACTCAACTGGGATTCTTCAGAATGATCAGAAATGAATTGTATATTCTGTTGTATAGCAGTCTTTTTCACTGTAAATTTGTACAGCTCTATAGAGAACAAAATAATATTTGATTGCTCGGAAGTGACCACTAATTAACTTTTCACTTGCAGTTTTATTAGTTGATTGCAACTCTTTGGCCTTAAAAGCTCCACTGAAAGAGGAATTAAACCTCACTTTTAAACAGTTACCATCAGACGTGGATGTTGAGTCAGATTATTTATTCATAATCCTGAATTTTGGGCGTTCTTGATTATTGCAAAGCTCAGTATGGCATTCTCTCAGCCTTACACATCTGAAACACTTTGAGACTGACGACAAGAATGACCATAAAAGCAGGCAATAAAAATAACTTGGTAAACTGGTAGATTTCAATAAAAATAGAGAAGCAAGAGTAAATAAGGGAACTTAACTGATGACCTCACAAACAAGAGCCATTTTCCTTTTCAGAAACCACTTTCTACTCTATAATTTACATTTGGTAGTTTTTGTTTTCCTTTATCTGAAAATAGGAGTTGCATACTAGTTTATATCCTGTGTTTTTATGGATAAAGGAAAAAAAAGAACAACTAATATATACTCATGCTGAACTGAAGAAGGAAGTTGATTATCCCAACCCTTTATTTCTGCTGTGTTTTCCCAGGACCTTGACATAGACATTGCCTTCCTACACTCTGACTTTCTGGTACAGCTAGAACATAGGTTGCTACTGATCTATACACCATTTTATTTTATTTCAGTTAAGAAGATACAGCTTGTTCTATGTTCTAATAGGCACCAGGCTGTGGGCTGTGAAAGGCAAGAGTTCTCATAATGAAGCAGTACTTGTGACACAAATCTTTTAATCAGGCATTTAGTAATTTTGCTTTGCAGCTTGGAAAATGTCTTTCATTTAAATTCACCTCATAGGAGCTGTGTGTCAGGCAATTATTCTCTACCCGAAGATTTCAAAGTCCAAGCAAATTAAATGGACTCTGTTCTTAAAGTAATACTGCCCTCAAAGCATTATTACCATTGTTAAGAAATAAGAAAGCTGAAGTCGAAAAAGGCATCTGTTCTCTTGTACGAATATAGGTGCAAATCCTACTAATGTTACTGGCAATTGGATGTGCATATTTACAGTTCTAATGTAGAGTTTCTTCTGATGAATATAGCATCTGAACAACTACAGTTCTGTAAGAATACACTGAAAAGGAGAACTGAGTTCCACCTTCAGAACATGGAGACTTCTGAATTTGATTCAAAATACGATGGCCTACAGTGATACTGGTTCTCAACCTGCCCATATGTCAGCTATGTAGAACTGAGTTTTTCCAGGAGTAGACTTACGGAACAAAACAGTCTTACAAGACATGCTATCATTAACCATTTGTCTTCCTTTGAGTCACTATGGATACATGTTTTTGTGAAGTACATTAAAACTCCACATTGTTAAATTTTAGTCATCGACTCCCTCCTCACTGAAACAGAAAGTAAACAGTTGATTTTCATATAAATGTTCAAAAAACTTACTGCTATTTACAGTCAACTGCCCAAAATTCGGGCCATCTGGAAGCCTTCAAAGGGATATGAAATACAAATAAATAGAATTCTGGGGAATTATAGGCTGGCATTCTAATTTTGCTAAGAATCACAGACAAACTTACAGTACAGCCCTGGAAATAAGCAGATTTAGCATGACTCAAGAAGTGAAGACGAGTTTTTGACAAGTGCAGTATACATTCAAAGTGTTGTAAGAGAGATGAGGCACAAAAATCCTTTAAAACAGGTTCTATAGAAAGATCTTTTTAAATCCCTGGATTATAAATTGTTCTCCAAAGTATCTTCAACAGCAATATAGTTCAACTTAAAGAGCATAAAAAAAAACAACGATGTCCAGTTTTACTTGAGAGATCATAGAATTTCTGGGCCAGTTACTGGTAAAACAGATCTATGGCAATTGAAAGCTAACAAAAGAAATCCACATTCTAATCATGTAAAAAGATACTAAAATTCTACTTAAAAATGACAACATTTCCTCTGATCCCATAATGAACCACTGCCATGATCAGACAGGCTTTCAACACTATAGTGCTTTGTTACTGTCATCCTTTCTTGGTTAGGTTCACAAAAGCAATATGCTTGCAGCAGTTCCTGCTGAGAACATGCAAGTTGTTGGTTGTCATACACTTTAGTAAATCTCTCTTCCATTTATTTCTGATATTTCTATGCTCATCCTGTGTCTCTATTCAATAATGGAACAAACAGATAGTATGTTACTGCAGGCACTGTGGCTGTGAAAACCTAGGATTGGTTAGAGTAACTGTAATATTTTTGGCTCAGTAATTTCTTCACTGATTGTTTTCTGAAGAGCAAGATTTCTTTTTTTATTTTTTTTTTAATTTTATAAATTGTTTACATTCTCAGCAAAAATTATACAACACTTGACATAGTCAATTTACCAGTAATGTCATCTAGTCAGAATCTTTAGATTTTTTTTTTTTTTTTCATGTTTAACTAGTTGGCTAGTTTCAGCATCATTTATATTTTAATGTCATTAAACTGAAAAAGATAAGACAATAGACAAACACAAAGATAGCTAAATTCTACTTTCATAGGACACAAGGTAATATTTGCAAAAGCACCTCAGTGATCTTAGATTGAGAATACATAGTCTGTGAGGAAGGGCTGCAAGGATTAAGTCTAGAGAAAAAGGGCATTGAAGGACAGCAATACAGCAACTGTCTTCAAAAAAACGTGTAAACGCTTTATGAGGAAAAAAGGATACAATTATTCCCCATATGTTTGCAGAGTAGGAAAATAAATGGTGGGCTTAAGTTGCACCAAAACAAACAACTGACTCTAAGAAAAATACCAGTCTTACAAAAAGGGCTGGTGAAATACTACAATGAATGAGGCCAGGCAATGCAGCCTCTAGAACTGCAAATTTAAGAACAGGAAAGGCACAAGAAGACGACTTCAGACTCCTTCCATACCTATTTTCTGATGTAGCTGTTTCCCACTACAATCAGTGGTAATGAAGTTACCAAGCTTCAGATTTCCAGAAATATGGGGACACATGCAAGACATACTGATAAGATCAACTGATACTTCAGAAAATTATTCTTGTACCTATTGGTATGTATCTTTTGGCACTTAAAAACATTCAGAATTAACTAGATCACTTTTAAACGCAGATTCCTTGGTAGTAGTAGATAAGTAGTAATTAAATTTTATTTCAAGAAGGTTTTCCTAGTGTACACAAAAAAAAGCATCAAATCATGGTGGTAGCAGAGGCAGTGTAGCTGTAGGAGAGGTCAAACCACTAGAATAGAAATATTCATGTTCTTAAAGTTAACAGTAATAGGAAAACTTCAGTAAGGGGGAGATTGCTGCCAAAATGTTATCCAGAATCAGTTCCTGAGCATATGTTATATTTTTAAGTTAACTGCAGTTAGACACTAGGATGAAAATTTTGCAGGGCAGGTTATTTGCATGTCATACTGTCACAGCAGTTACTTTCAAAGCCTGCACATTGGATCAGCTAGATGTTGCATAGGCTCCTAAATAATCTTACAGTAATTTTGCCTTATGGGGATACCCACATGTCCTCACAATATTCTGTGGAGTTCATCTATTACAAGTCAGTAAGTTGTCAAGTACTCAGTCACTGCTTCCAATTAAATCTCTACTTAAAGCAATATTTTCCGCTTATTTTTCATTCTTCTTTCTTTCATTTCTTTTACTACAAACAGAAAATAAAGCATTCATTGTTATTGAATGAAACTCTTGTATACACAGTGACATTGCAGCAGTACCAGTAAATGATTTAAAGATACTTAATATATTTTACTGCGTGCAATGCCATGGAGCCTTGACATTCATATATTAGTGTAATGCAAATAAACAGAAATATATAACTATGATTAAAATTGAAACACCAAACAATGTATTATACAAATATAAAAAGAAATTGTGGTTTAGGTAGGCAACAAGGACACAGAAAAACCCACCAGGAGTCAAAGATAGGTGTACTTGAAGTCATAAAATAACCCTGTGTCAAAACTAATCGACAGAAGTATCTCATCACTAAAGCAATTGTGCTTTAATAATCGAGATGGCATCTACATAAGCCTGTGAGAAAAACAACTTTAAAAGACAAATGAAAACTTTTGAAGAGATCAGGCTTATTGTCTTGGCTATTTGTGTTGTGCATCAAGCTGAAATAATTGGACACATCATTTCAAAACATTCACTTTCTGCTTGAGTGGATAGGAAGACCTCCTGCAGTTCTGGGTAACCCACAGTCTGTTCTGGGGACCTTCAAAATTCATCAGGTGGTCCCCTGAGAAACATTCCACATCATATGATCTCATAGCTCTTTTCTGCTCCAAATTAATGCAGTCTGTCAAGATTGTCAATGTGAAAGCCATTTAGATGTCTGGTTTTGCATTTTCTACTCCAAAATGTTCCAGACATGAATCCACTATCTCCAAAAAGAAAGTTGGTCTTAGAATTCTTCAGAATTTCATTTTGAATGTCATGAAGTCCACTTTTACAATGGATTTATCAAGAAAAAAAGGACTGTAATGAAATAGAATAAATTATTTTATTTCTCTGCCCCTGCCTAGTCTAAATGACAGTCCTTTTGAGGTCAGTATTGTTTAAGCCTGTGAAATGAAAGTTCTACGAAACACAATCAAATAACCATCAGGCACCTTATTAAATTTCATTCAATTCCACAGAAAATCTTAGGAGTCCATTGCTATCTTCCAATTTAGACAAAGATTAAATAAAAGCTGATCAAAGACTTATAGAATTCTAAAGTTATACTAAACACAATGTGCTATGCCTGAAAAACTTTCTTTCTCTGGTGTAATGAAGTTAGAAGTGGCTTGCCATAATGGTTTTATATAATCACCACTTTTCACTGGAGGGAAAAAAAAATAGTAGTCTACAACCAGCTCACCTGATTATAATTTCATATTTCACAGCCTAAATCACTTTTCACTGACACTAGGATTCATACTGCCAGACAGACTAAAAAATAAAAATGACGTCAACAAAAGAAGCAGCATCGTTATTTTTTTTAACAGAAAAAAATGCCAAAATGTCACTTTTGGTTTTCAGTCTATCTGCTGTCAAAGAAAAGCAGGTAAACTAAGAATATCTCCTATGTACAGTTAGGTAGTTACACTACTTAACTGTTTTCACCACTATACTCAACTATTCATCTACAGTAATAAACTACATGCAGACACTACTGTACTCTGTTACAAATATTAATAGGATAAAAGTGAAAGAAAACAAAGCAGTGAGAACAGAAAGGATCATGAATATGAATAAGTTGCTTCAGTCCAGTACAAAGAGGTACAAAAGAACATGAAGAAAGATATCAACTAAGTTACCTTTCTGCTAGCAGTCAACATAGTTTCCTGTACTTATACATTTAAAAAAACAGCATCAGATTATGAGTATTTCAATGATAGTGTTTGTGCTTGTCATTCATATATAAGGTTATATTGTTGTAACACAATAAACCTAAACTGAGCTCCTTTGAATGCAATTCTTACATGTCAGTCAAAAGGAAAAAGACAATGTAGTGGCTTACATTTAAATAACATTTTAAACTGAAAACTTTCTGTAAATCATGGTCAATCAAGCCAATTCCATTTTGTCATACACTTTGGAAAGAAGATGCAGATTGAACCAAAATGGAAAGAATCACTGCGTGTAGATCATAATTTCAGCACTGATGACTAATTCCTTTTGAGGCTACTTAAAATACATGACTTAAGACCAATTTTGAAAGAACAAACTTAACTAAGGGGGAACCTTATAGCAGCCTTCCAGTACCTGAAGGGAGTCTACAGGAAAGCTGGAGAGGACTTTTTGTAAGGACATGTAGCAAGTGGACAAAGGGAAATGACTTTAAACAGGAAAAGAGGAAATTTAGACTAGATATTAGGGAGAAATTCTTTACTGTGAGGGTGGTGAGACACTGGAATAGTTGCCCAGAGAAACTGTGGATGTCCCCTCTCTGGAGGTGCCCAAGGCCAGGCTGGCTGGGACTTTGAGAAACCTGGTCCAGTGGGAAGTATCTCAGCCTACAGCAGGGGGGTTGGAAATAGATGATCTTAAATGTTCCCTGCAACTCAAAGCATTCTATAATCATATGACTCTATACAGAGATGGCTTAAGCAGCAATTAACAGGCTTTCCTCTATGTCATTTCAAACAATTACACCAGGCTCTTTTTTACGATTAGCAGAGATCAAGATTCAAGATCAGCAGTCTAAGAAACAGGAGCTGCAAAAATGAACTGAAAACACATTGTATATCCCTCATTGATCTGCCAAAGATTTTCTTTCCATCCACCCTCCCCTTAGCACAAGACCTTTCTAACATAAAGCATGTGAATTTTAAGTAATTCTGAAACTTGGTAACTTCCAACTGTCAGAGCCACAGAAATCTCTCCACCAGCCTCTTCAATGGAATTTGTGTCTCAGGGAATATCTCCATCTGAATTCAGTACTACATGGTGGCTTAACATTCCTTTTTTAGAACATCTCCAAGTAACCAGTTAGAGACAAATGGAATTGAGACAAAAATTGGAAAATCCCATCTTCCAACTTAAGAATCACCTTAAAATCCAGAAGCAAGGTAGAAATCAGGATTCAAAATGTACATGCCATCATTTTACCAGGGATGAAGTTCTTTTTTCATTTATTATCTATTTTATTATCTATTACGTATCTAATAACACAGGCAGTGTTTTATCTCATCATCCTTTTTTGTCTGTGTGAAAAAAATTAGAAAGGAACCTAAATTTCCCCTTTGATTTTTCCTTGACCTCAGGTAAAATGAGGACTGTTACCACCCAACACCAGAAATTCCCACTTATATTAAAGAAAAGCTTATCCTTATAACAGGACTCAGTGGCTGAAGAAATAATACACAGAGAAAAAGCCAACTTCTCTTATTCAGCTGGCTTCTTTCCTAAGAAAGATGACCCTCCTATATCTAAGTTTCACCTATCATGTTCCTTGCGTATTCTTTTATAACATACATACCAGTGTATGGATGGGATAAGTCAGTAGAGGGAGGACCAGGGATACAAAAGTAAAGGTAGATGAATTCTACTTTGGCCTAATTCATAGGCACAGTATAAAGCATTTGCTCTCAGTTGTATCATTGGTCACGAACCCTTCTTTCATATTACTGTTATTACTGCTTTTCCTTTCAAAGAAATACCATTTTACCACGTGATTTCCCAGTTCCTACCTCAGCTCCAGAAAGAGCATTCCGCAAAGCACTTTACCTGTGTAAAGTTTAACCCTATTATACAGACCTCAGTCTGAGTTTCTGGAACATTCAGATGGCATTGCTGGGAATCTACTGAAGCAGGCCAAATCAGTCTGAAAATGGGCTTGTGAGTTCACATATGGACAGGCAGAATTAATCACAGTTAATCTGTAAGGGTCAAACCCTGATGGAGCAATCTTTCTTTGTTTCATCAACAATGCCCACTATTAGATGTGCACATACCTTGAAATTAAGTCAATGGAACCTATGTGGAAAAGTTGGTATTAACTCTTTAGTCAAATTAATAGCCTAGCACTCCATGAAATCATCTATGCTCTTAACCTGTGCTTTTTTATGGCTGCTGAATTTCTAGTTTCCCGCAAACAAAGTCTATTTCTTTTCACTTTGGGAAGTAATAAAAATTGCCAGAAAAAAAAAATCTGAAGTGGAAAATAAAATGTATAAACAACAAATTCATGCCCATTAAGAAAATAAATTCAGTCTTGAAACTTGTACATGACAGTGTGTTTGACAAAAAAATTATAATTTAAAGTTTTTGATGATTTTCTGTCACAAGTTAATATATATTGTATAAAGTATATGATGAATTTCTAAGTAATTTGTGTTGTAGCCGAAAGGCTTGAGTTTGAAAGTATTGGTATTATGTTTTTGCTTTTCTGTTTGAAAGCAAAGCTGAATATTTTTTCATTTAGCTACTTATAATCAACAAAGCCAATTATAGCAACATTGATATTCTATAAATTAGTCACGTTTAGAAAACAGACTCCAAAATTTTCTAAAAAACAGTTTGACACAAGTGAAAAGACCTACCTTCCGTCAACTGCTAAATAGTAAACGTGACTGAACTATTTTGTATCTTTATCTGAAAAGTTTAACTTACCATGGATAGCTTGGCAATTATTTTCAAATGAAATTTTCATTCCCTGAATATTTTGCTTTACACATACAATCTTACTTCAACATTTCTGCTCTTTAGGAGCTTTCTCTTAAAGGAAGTCATGTTTTCTGCATAGAAATTTAACTTTTGAGTCTCTATTCACAAAGTAAGAGCTTATGCACAACATCAAAAATTCCAAGAACCAAAGAACATTTAATAGAAAATGGCATCTATAAAGGACAAAGAAGCCAAGATAGTCTCTTGGTATGTAAAATGTGAGAGACCCATGGGCAGCTTCAAAGCTGCTATGACGATGCATCTGCCAAGCAGCCAGCTGCTCCTGCTAGACATTTTTTTTTGTGACTTAGCATTTAGGTCTTGTGCTTGCCATTCAAAAGCAACAGAAGGAGTCACAGGACAGAGAAGGGCTGTTACTCTCTCATATAACATCTGTAAAAATTCTTGGGGAGGCAGCAGGTGCTGTGAAAAGCAACATATTTGCTCTGAAGCGCTGATGCAGTAATACATAGGAGGGAGCCCAAAATGAAAAATAATGTTGTCATAAGAGCTTCTTTATCCTCACACAGCTTTAATTAAGGATTGCATATTTCCTAGATATTTATTTTATGCTGTTGTTTACTGTATTAATGTAAACCCACAATTTTCTATTACATTCTGTAAGACTATTCCCAAAAGTTAGACTCCTCTCTCAAGCCTTCAAGAATTTTATATAATAACAGTAAGCTTGATTGCTTAACTCTATAATTGATTTCAAGTTTAAAAATTAATTCTTATTTTTGTGTGTTTCTTGAAAGAGAATAAATTGCTGTTCATCCTCCATAAACTTAAGAGTAGTAGAAACCAGAATGACGGAAACATGCAGAGTTCATGGTAGAGCATGGATAGTCAGGCTTAAAAGCCCATAGAGCAGTGATTGTAATGTCTTGGTTTCATTTCCAACCAACTTTGTTCCCTGGCAAGTAGCAATAAGATGAACAGAACAACACTCACTCTTCCTTGCAACAGCTTCTATTTGAGCAATCACTTCATATTCATTCACTGAACTAGTTTCTATGTCTAGAGGGCAGCCTGGCATCAGTTTCTTTGAATTCATATATCATAACATATCCAAGAATATGGCAACATTTAAGCAAGACAGATGATAAAACGACAGTGAGAACCATTTTTTTTTATGGATTAATGAGTAGAATAAAATGTTTTGGGAACATTAGTGCTCCAGAAATATCAATTATAAGCCTGGGTGAACTACTGAAAATTATCACATTTATTGATATTCTTCCAGCGGAAAATAAATAAATAAATAAATAAATAAATAAAACAAAACAAAAACAACAAACCACAAAACAACAGAAAAACATAAAACAAACAAACAAATAAAAACCCTATAGAAACATATCATAGTTTTAGGAAAAATATTTCAGATTTCTGAAGAAACAAAAACAAGTGTTCATAATCACACATAGAGAACGGCACAGTTACAAAAGCTAATATTTAGTCTTAATATAGTCTTATTATATTGCATTAATTCACTGTAACAACAACTAAGGTTCTTCAGCTTGTACAAAGCTGAAAAAGGAACTAAAGAAAAACTAAAGAAAACATACACTGACATATTCACTGACTTTATTATATCACCTGTGGATTCTATCAAAAGATGAAGGGAAACTCAAAATTAGTCATATATGT